>OMNZ01075055.1:0-11423 GCA_900303255.1 Lesueurigobius sanzi
GCACTAAAATCTCTCTCCTTCCCCTTTCTCTGTCTCTTTCCTTCCTCTCTCTCTTTCCTCTCTTTCTCCTTTCCGTCTCTCTTCTTCCTCTCTCCCTCTTTCCTTCTTCTCGATCTCTCCTTCCCCTCTTTCTGTCTCTTTTCTTCCCCAGGTCCCAAATTGGGCCTGTTGGGGTTTATTTACTTAAGTAGAGTTTTGGAGGATCTGTACTTTACTTGAGTAGTATTTTTGTTGACAACTTATCACTTTCTAACCTGACTTTGATCACAGTTACAGTGCTTGTTATAGGCCCCTTTGCTGCTTACATCATCAGTGACATCAGCTGGAGGCAGGAAGTGAGCAAGAGAAATAAGATTAAACTAAAACTATAAAAACGACGTTTAAGTGTAAAACTACAACTAGAAAATGTGGTCCTGCTGTGGCTTAAGGTGCAAGAACAAGAGGAACGACATTTGAGATGATAAAATATGGTTTTATCTGATATTTCTAACAACAGTTAGACATTTGTTTATCGTTAGTATGACAACAACTACAGTGGAAATACATAGGGATCTAGCTTTCTGCCTCCAACTAAGGCTGCAATGTTTACATAAAGCTGTTTCCAATTTGCTCATTTTTTTGTTTTTTTATTCTTTGGTTAAGTCAGGATGAACCGAACAGGAAAAGACTAAATACATCCTAAGTATTGTATATTCATGTTTCAAGTTCAAGCCACAAAGTTAATAGTAGTAGTAGTAGTAGTAGTATGTATGTATTTCAAATGATGTTCCTTATGTGGATACATGGTGCAGTAAAAAAACAACAAACCAAAAAAAACATTCAAGTTATGATTCGAAAAGGAGTAGGTAGTTTCCTACCCCTTTTGTCCAATTGTATAATCCTATATATTTTTTAATTTTACATAAAAACAAACATTTTACAAACATGAATGGACTCTTCTATTCATCTAATGAGCCAAAAATACTTCAATACTATAATATATAATATATAAAATAAATTTGTCGCTGGGCAACTTTCCCTTTCATTGGAGTAATACTTGTAATATTAGTAAGTATTTTGACCACCACTGATTAAGCTGCACATAACACAACCATTCACTATGCGGACCATGCCATGCCTCTTTCGTAAACTAAGGAGCTCCCAAATAAAATAAATAAATAAAGGCTCAATAAAGGCTAAATTAGCTCATGACTGATGTCTGTAACGTGGGATAGTCAGCGCCATACTGGGGGACAACAGACAGCTCTTCATGAACTTATAGTGGGCAGAAATATAAGTGTCTATCTAAAAGTAAAAAAAATGAATGTTTCATACATTTACACGCCATCTATCACAGAAGACTTTTCATATTGCACTGTTATATCTGTGAGCTAATCATGGAATTTGTTAGAAATTTAGGCAAAATACTTACTAAAATTGCTAATTCTATGCTTTAAGACGTGACTGTATTACTGTATTTTGTGTGGCATTCCCTGTGGTCGTAGTAATCCATGTTGTAGGATAGGAGGAGTTAGTAGATTTGGGAGTTCAATTTAAGAGTCTTTATAACTGAAGTTACATTGAATATGGCAGCAGGTTTGTGTCATGTGACTAAAAAAAGAAAAAATATTATTATTATTTCAAACCCAAGATATTGACGTCACATCTGGGGACATAGTAGGTCACTTTATTAAATGTTTACGAAAAATATTACCTTCAAAGGTAACAACATGATGTGTTTCTCAGACATTTTAAAGTACTTTTTGACACTTGGTATTGGTATAATGTACAATTAACTTCAAACTGACTGAACGAATAAATTATGTTTTAAATTAGCTGGTCTAAATAAGCTTAACAACACCACATGAGAGAGGACTTTCTGTGATCCACGTTGGTTCATGGTAATAATAATAATAATAATAATGGCTTGCACTTTTCAAGCCTGATTACCAAGTTTCTCAAAGCACTACACACATTATTCATTCACTCCATACTCAGTGGTGACAGAAGCGAAGCTGCCACTCTGCACCATCTCTGACCACCACCAACCATTCAGTCTCTCATGCTCATTCAATCTGGCCTATTGTACATGTTTTTGGTGGTAGAGCCTACACAGACACGAGGAGAACTCCACACAAAGGCCCTGTCCGGCCCGCTAAAAAAACATTTTCCATTCATTTTACTATTTTTAAGGTTAGGTTTAGGTTTATGGTTAGTTTGGATTACTTTAAGATAGCCTTTCCCCATGTTGAGGAAAAAAATGTCACATCCAGCCCAAGGATAAACCCGGGACCTTGTTACTCTCTATCTCTAGTTGGTTTCTTGTGGAGAGAGGGATGGGATGTGTTTTCTTCATTTTTGGTCATATTTTTGTGTCCTTTATTTGCCTGAAATTCACAGGTATATAAGAATCGGCTGGAGCAGTTGGTCCATGTGAGCTCTTCTTTGTAATCGGTATATTTATCTGGAAACTGGCATATTCAACACTATTATTGAAAACGCTATAGTCAACACTTCAACAAGCTTCACAAAAGAAGGCATTTCTTTGAGTGCTAAAGTCTAGACACTTTCACCAAACTTGTTCTGATCCTGTTTGTTGTCACACTTTGTTTCCTGTTCAGATCAGCTTGTTTGTCAGTTTCCATCATTGTGATTGCTTCAGTTTTAACCACTTCCCTAATTACTGCAGTCGTAGGAGTGGGCTGTGTGCCCTCTGCTGGCATTTTGTACAGCTACGTTTTATAACATCTTTAAGTCCTATAGTTTGTTTATTTATTTTGTATTATTTTTACATCCTTTAAGGTATACTGAAAAAGCATCAAGGCCAAGACATTGTTGAATGAAGTCTTTTTGTGTGAATGTTCCAACTGCCTGGCTGGAGGATTCAGTCTAGATCTTGGGATTGCAAGGTGGCATAATGAGATGAGTGAAATACACTTGAGTACAGTGTTGCCACAGTTACCCTCAAAAGTAATCTGATTACTGCTTTACTGATTACTAAGTTACTAAGTTGCATTACAAGTTACTTTATTAGTTACATTTAGCAGCTGCCGAAAACACCTCCATCGCCTCCAAATACAAAGGACAACCAGTTCTGCCAATACTCATTAACATCAACAACTGTGTCGCGGGTTGTTCTCAAACTGAAAACTACCCCAACAGAGCAAATATATCTCTTTACTAAGGAAAATTACAATAGTAACTCACAGTGACTTGGACAAGTAACTTTAATATAATTACTAGGGCTGTGCTCAATATATCGTATCGGCAATATATCGTTACAGAGCACTTGACAATATGCGTATCGTGATACACAAATTATAAAAGAAAATTAATCAAATCTGTTTGTTTTACCCCATGCTTTAGTCATAACACATCACAACACACACTAACTACTACAGTTGGTTAGTGCTGAACATATTTAGCAAATAGCTAATAATAAAAACTACTATTTATTGTACCTATGAGATCACTTTTCTTCAGTTTCTTTGGAATATGTATTGTATTATGGACGCTGTATCGCTGTTGGCAATACCCAGCTCTACTAGCCATAAATTAAATTTAAAAAAAAATCTGCATTTTGACAGTTTCCATAGAATTTCCATCTCACTTTTAAACTTTAGGCTTTTAAAATGCTGTGATTCACGTGAACACTAGGGCAGTGCTTAATATATCGTATCAGCTATATCACTGCAGAGTACTTGACAATACACGTATCGCATCGAGGTGCCTGTATCGTGATACACAAATAATAAAAGAAAATTTGTTTAATATACTTGTTTGACCCCATGGTTTATTTAGTATCACAACACACAGTAACTACTGCAAAAACAGTTTTACCTCAGCATATTCAGCATTATGAAAACTTTTACTTAGTGCACCTGTAAGATCATTTTTTATGTTTCTTTGGAATATGTAGTGTATTATGGACACTGTATCGTATCGTGGACCCTGTATCGGGATATGTATCATATCGCAAAGTTGTTGGCAATACCCAGCCCTAATAATTACTGGTTTAGAAAAACGCGTTAGATTACTCGTTAGTGAAAATAGTAATCATTAGAGTAACTCGTTACTGGCATCGCTGCTTGAGTATACATTTTAAATAATGAATATCATTGCAGATTAAGGACAGTGGAAAGTGTGGTCTAAAAGTTGAGCTTTTGAGCTGACCCTACAGCACGTCCCAGCGCCCGCAGCGTGGTCCCCTCGCGCATGAGTTGATCTGAGGTGACGTCACTGCACAAAGACACCAGGACCGACTGCGACGCGGCTGTTTGCTGTATTTACACATAACAGAGCCACGGTTAAAGAGACAAAGCACACGTCAGAGGGAACAGAAAACACCCCGCTCTGAGGAGTCCATGATGTCACACCGTCATAACCAAGGAAAATGTTGTGCAATACCTGCGTCAGCGTGCACCGGGACAACGGCCGGCCGGTCCAGCGTCTAAACAACAGCTGTCATACGGTCAACACTTCAGAGGAGCAGGGGATGTTGCTACTAAAAGGTTATCAGTGGGAACAAGTTTGGGCTTGTTCAAAAGACATTTTATTCAACTTTTTATTTTATACGCATTTTCTGATTTTTTTTTATTATTTTTTTTCTGACAATTCAGGGGGAAAAAAAGAAAAAAGAAAGCGTAAAAAGGGCAGTAAAATTCCCCGTCAGACTAATGTTTTTCATCAGAATGAGATTTACTTCTTTGGGTCAAGTTTACCAAAGTTATTTGAAATAATTTCTTCTACTGTATAGCAGCATCTTTTTTTTTTTTTTTGCAGTGCACAGTGGGTGGAAAGTACCATGCTGCCCAGCAGAGCCGGATAATCAAAGTGACTGTTGGAGCCAATAAGGATGACCAAGTAGTATGGCATGTTTGTGGAAGGAGGCAGCACATCCTGGGCTTTAGGTGAATATTTGTGTACGTGTGGCATTCTGCAAACACATGAACATAGGAACACTGTAAAACCCCCAAAAGTAATTCAACAGAAAGAAAAAAAACATGTAAACATTTGTGTTCAGTTCTTACAACTAATGAGTTGACAAAGGATCATCGGTGAACTAGAAGCAGAAGGTGCATGTAGGCTGCAAAGGATGAACTTTCTCTCCCATCACATACGGGCATTGAGTACCGTATTTTCCGGACTATAAGTTGCACTGGAAATTTATTACAAAATCCAAGACCAAGAACAGATGAGAAGAACTATATTAATTTTGTATTTTTAGCTGTTAGATCTACTAGGCATGTTACTGTCCTGGTCTTTGTGTTTTTATGTATACGTGAGTCAAAGATGAATTTCTAGCTCGGTAAAAACAATAAAGCTTTCTATTTCTAACAGACATTTCATCGTAAGGCAAGTTATAATAATAACAATAGAATAGAGAACAACAGGCTGAATAGGTGTCTGGTACATTGACGTAACATATTAACAGTTTTTCAGATAACTATAGCAGAAGGAACGGAATCACGCAAATAACGGCCATGTGAAATTATATATTTTAACATATAAGTCGCAGGACCAGCCAAACTATGAGAAAAAGTGTGACTTATAGTCCGGAAAATACGGTACACTAGAGATAGAAGAGCAAGCAGCCAGGACAAGGGCTGTGCAAACTCTGCTCCTCCTCGCGTGAAAGAAAGATGCCCTGACTCATCTGTAGCAGAGTTAAATTCATTTTCATTTCGTATTCGTGAACCGCTCCTCATGTTTTGTCATTTTGACCCGTCTTTGGCAGATGGCGAGGCTAAAATCCTGGTGCATCAAAGGCAGCGAGAGGAGGGTGGCCCGGTTCCAGCCGAGCCCTCACCTGCTGAAGTGGACAGGTGAAATGAGCAAGCCACATCTGTCAGCGCACTGGATTTCCCCTTTCACATTTATTATCTCCGAGTAAATGTTTGACAATTCCCATTCACAACTTTTTATTCAGCTAATCCGATTTCTGTATTCCATTCACCTTTCTGTATATTCTGAGTGGTGACCTTTACCCCAGTTTGATTGCTTAGAGACATTTTTGTTCCTTTATGGGGCAAGTGTGACAGAATGAGTAAGCAAACCACCGTCGTGCATGTGGCTATTTTCATTCAACCACATATTCAGATTAGTAACTCAATCCACAAATGCCTAAATTGGACGTGTTTTGAGAGGAAAATTCTCAATGACTCAAGTAGAACGCATCAGGAAGTAGTTTAGCATATAATCACACAGGGCTAGCAGTGATTTGTCAGCAAGAGTATTTTTTTTTTTTTATCTCCCCACCCCACAATAGGGTAAACAGGCTAGAAGGTCATTCATGGGTTGATACCATGTGGACACAGCACTGTCCAGCTGTCTCCTGTCTGTATTGTGGACACTGCCCCCTAGTGGTTTCTTTGCGGCTTCCATTGATCATCTTTGTGAGAGAACATGCATAGTTTCTTCATAAAATTGTTACATGCCATAAAGAGGAAAAGAAATTCAAATACAGATTATATCGTTCTTCTTCTTAAAAAAATAATTTATCCACATTTTTCTTCTATATTTAGATGTCTTAAAAGTTTATCGATGCAGAGAAAAGGATATTTCTGGTTAAATCTGACTGAATCGCCTCCCCTCTGTTTTAAAAATCAGAATTAATAAATTGTATATTTCCAAAGGTTAAGGACAAAGCTAAATTAAAAGTCCTCCTACTTTCTTGGTTTAAAAAAAAAAAGTACATTTGCATAAAATAGGAAGCTGTATGAATAAGTGTGTGGGCATCTGCTGTGAACAGCTGCTAAAAGCTCCGTAACTGTTGTCCTCTGTGGACATTTTTGTAATTTATTGTTAGTGCGGGATAATTTATTCTGTGCTTTTGTGTAAACTGCTAAAAAGCTGTCAATGATTTTAACAATGTAGCTGTAACTGTGTAGGCCGAGGCATTGTTGTGAGCAAACAAGAAAAATTGCTAATGAAATGCAAATTCAAATTCATAGCCTGTGTATATTTTATACATTTACATCAGGAATGCAGTGTTAAATTTCAACTCACTGTATGTCGAATGACTATTGCTGTAATTGGTGTTACATTGTTTATCAGTTCAGCTAAAATAAGAGTATAAATGTCAGTTGTGTAAAAAATCATCTGGTTGAGTCCTGTGACTCTCCAGACAAATCGATTTGGAGAGGTTTTAATCTGTTTTGAATACAGTTGGGAATGAAAAAGGCTTTCATTGTATCCTTACATTAATCCTATGAAAAATGATAAATACCTGAGTGTGACACATGAAAGTGCATGAGCCCCTCACCAGTCGGAGCGCGCTCTTCCTGTGACTAACCACTGCCCACAGCAGGACTCATCCTGGAGGAATCTGGAGCTTTTCAAGCTGGATCAGGAACGAGGGACTTTTCTGGATGAAGATGTGAGTGAGATGTACTGTGCCACTCTGCGTGCCACTCTGCGTGCCACTCTGCGTGCCACTCTGCGTGCCACTCTGCGTGCCACTCTGCGTGCCACTCTGCGTGCCACTCTGCGTGCCCATCAGATGATACAAGAGATGTCTTCTGAAGTTACATCCATGTCCAAAATGTTCTGTTTGAATTTACAAAAATAATGCAGGTGAAGCAAAACATTGTGTTTCATTTCTGTCTGGCGAGTCTCGGAGACAGAACAGTCTTCAGTTTGTTCAGCGTAAAGCTTTCATTAAATACTTTACTGCAATAACTGTGATATATGATTACTATTTGAGCTACCGTCTGTGTACTTCAGCTACTGTGACAACGCAATTTCCCTCGTGGATCAATAAAGTCTGTCTGAGTCTAAGTCTATCAAGTGTTAAAGAAAATCTATGGCAAATACATGTGCAGTAAACGTAATAAACTAGCGACTTCAAAAAGAAAAGCCGAAAGAAAGATAATGGCTCGCTCTTATTACTCTTCAAAACTTTATCATTTCCTTTCGTCCACTCACTACTTTCAATGGTCCGTGTCCAAAACAAATCCTTTTGCCCCTTCTGCAGATGTGCTTCCTGCTCCTAAACACGGCACATGTTTGGGCTGTCAGTGAACATGAGTCATTTTGGTTTTGAGTAAAAACAAATTGGAAGAGGAACAAAAAGGAGCTGAGTCAGAAGTGACTAAAGTGTTTGGAATATAGCTTCAGGTTTATGGGCAGCTTTGATCCTGTGTTACAGTGTGTTACAAAGGACACAACTGCTGGTGGCATCCAGTGCTCAGTGAACAGAGGGAATATACACGCTGTGCCATCTTACAGCCAAAACATTTTGTATTTCAAAGATTGCCTTCCTAGATGAGTCCCCGTCTATGTGAACTTTAATATTCAGTTCTATCTGCAAAGCATTATAATAATAGCTACTAAAATGTATGTTGTCGAGACAAATTCATTCGTTCTTCTTCTTCTTCTTTTAAAATCTGATGTAGGTGAAGAAGAAGAAACTTTACTCATACAGCATTTACTCTGATTCAATATTTTTTCTGTCCTTTCGAGATTGGGAGATTGATGGACTTTTGATGTTGGACATGGCAAAAAAAAATCACACGGTTGCATGCACTCTTTTGATCAAACGCACATGCCACAGCAAATAGCCAGAAAGTAATTTATCTATTTATAATAATTGATGAATTAGTGGCAAGGGTTTCTGCAGAACTTTGGCAGAGTCCCAGTTATGAAATAGATTAAAAAACTATTTAGATGCTCATGTTTTTGATCGTAAATGACTCTGACAAGACAATTAGCCTAATCCAATACTCCGTCACATTCAAGATACAGCACCTTTAACACAAGACTAGTATGGCATTATTCTTCCACATCACAGTACATCCCAAGGCTAACAAGTACTCTGTCACCATAGCAACAGACACAAAAGTAATATGTGCCACCCAGAGCCGTCAGCAGACTTTTTAGGGTCTGGTGGTGGAAAGGTTTTGCATGGGCCCCCCTCAGCTGTTTTCTCTTATTTTTAATAGAACACGTGTTCTTTCTTTGTCCCTGTCACTGGCCCCGGAGCCTCCATCTGATTAAACATGTGCTCGCGCTACTGAAGAGCGCAGAAATAACACTCGAGTGTCTGTCGACCTTTTGATTTTATCATGAAAAAGGTTACAACTAAATGTTGCCAACACTTGGCTCTCCAGGCTGCAAGACTGTTGCCTTTGAATCAAAATAACAACTTTAATGGTCACACTAAAGCTTGCAGTTAATTAGGAAAATATAATCCATCTATAGGGTCTCATTATGTATAGAACCTGCACTTACTAATAGGGCTGGGCGATATGGCCAAAAAAATCTTATCACGATTTTCTTTAGTTTAAATCACGATTTCGATTTTCTCACAATTCATGTGTTGTCTTTTAAAAGGCGACTAAAGCCATCTGCTTCTTCTTGAATTTAGACCTGGTTTAGTCCTGGGTTTTGTCCAGGGTGATCTTCGTTTTATTCTTTCCCTGGTTTAGTCCTTTTTTGTTTGGTCCTGGTTTAGGCCTTGATTTCAGTCTCTGCTTTAGTCTGGTTTACGTCTTGGTTTAGTCCTAGTTTGAACTAGATTCAGTCCATGAAATTGTCTGATTTTGGACCAGGTTTAGACCTAGTTTGCTCCAGGTTTAGTTCTGGTTTAGTCCTGGCAGTAGAAGCAGTGAGTGGAGATCAGTATTTGAGCTCAGAGCTGCGTTAAACATAAAAAAACACTGAATCCCGATATGACGATGTCACCAAAAAAGCAGATCGTCATGATCACCATGCGATTTTTATCATCATATCGCCCAGCCCTACTTACTAATATATGCTCTCTGATCCTTATGCTTCTGGAAATGTTTATAAAAGTGTAGCTATGATATGAGTCTTTGTTTTGAAACCTACAATTGCAAATCAAAGTGTAATTGCAACACTTAAATTGTTCACTCCTAGCCTCCACATTCTCACAGAGGTCTGTATTTATATTTTAATTATGCATTTATATTTATATGGTCTACATTATAACTCTGAGCACTCAGAGGCTCATATTAGGGGTGCAGAAGTGGCGTTCTTGTCAGAACACCAAACCACTGCAGGCACCTGTGGATACGATTATGAAATAAAGTACAAAAGCTCACAGAGTGCGATACAGATCAGCGATCCCACACCTTTTGTTACAGCAGCACAATGAATGTCAGCGAGCAAAGTACAAAGGACGTTTCCATCAAACATCCATTTAAAGGAGGTTTAAGTGAGCCGCGCATTGTTCACTCTGATGGTATAAAGAAGCCCAAATGTTTCCTTTTACTGTTATTATTTTAAGTGTACTGCTTTGAAGCCAGTAGACTTGTCAAACCCAAACAATTTACAAAAAAGCATGTCCAATGAAATGGGGACTTCTGGTATACAGCATCAAACAGGCAATTTACAAATTCTTAAAAATAAAGGTAAATAAAGTAAAAAAAATACGAGATGACATTTATTTCCATTGAATGGCAGTGGCTCGCCTGAAATATCATACTACTACTACTACTACTACTACTACTACTACTACTACTACTACTACTACTACTACTACTACTACTACTACTACTACTACTACTACTACTACTACTACTACTACTACTACTACTCTACCTCTGCCCTATTCAAAATAAAACTGCTCTTCATTGCCATGTTGTATAAGGCTGTGACAGCAAAAATATGTAAAACTCAGACAGAAGGGTCCTCTTTGTGATTTTAACAACTTTCGACCGGTATCCTACTCACCATTTTTAAGCAATTTTTTTTAGAAAAGCTTGTTTTATTTGATGATTTTATTAATTCACAGAATTTGTCCTAAAGAGATTTCAGTCAGGTTTTAGGGTGAACCACAGCACCAAGACAGCTCTTTAAAAGATAAGATAATAATAATAAAGAGTTAAATATATATATATATATATATATATATATATATATATATATATATATATACAGTATATATATATATTTTAACTCTTTATTATTATTATTATTATTAATTTTACAACACAGAAAAAAGGAAAACCAAAACCAAAAAGAAGACACATAACACCACAACACATCAAAGTTACACAAAAACAGAATGGCCACTCAACAAGAAGAGGCTGAGAAATAGTCAATTACATCAAGAGAAAACAATCTGTGAACCATCGCTTTACAATTTGTCCTGAATCAATTTCTTTTGATTGGATTAGCCAGGACGTTTACGTTAAGGGAGACCCCCATTAAGTTACTTTGCATGTTAACAAAAAAAGGATACACGTCAATGAAACGGGTGCCCCATGAACAAAAGAAAGCAGAAACAAAACCGACTCTCCTACCTGGTTGTTGTATAGTGTGGGGCCATAACAGCCTCGAGTTTGAGTCTCACCTCTGATCAGGCCTCAGATGCCTCAGGTGCCATCGGAAGAGTGCCGGCTCCATGAGCCCCAAGGAGGTGACGATGCGCTTGGGCCAACTCCCTCCCACGCAGCTGGACGCCTCTGCAGGAAGCCTTT
>OMNZ01075057.1:0-15000 GCA_900303255.1 Lesueurigobius sanzi
TATTTCAGCCCTGCTGATATACAATTCTGCCCACTACCATAAAAGTGCATTGTAGCTTTATAGCTTGGAAAAGACCGGTGACGTGTTAGAAGTGTATGGTTGGACAATGCAGCAATAACAACCAAATGCCGCGTGTTTAAATGTCCAGATGAAATGTCCAGATCGAGACTTTTCACCAGTGTTTCATCGTCATTTATTCCAGTTCTGTCCATCACAATGCTCCTGATATCACCAAGTAATTAAGAGTCCAGGGCCAATGTCATGTTGTTTGCCCAGGACCAATGTTACAGCCAGCCAATCAGGGCTCAGTTGTGCTAGATAGTCAGCTCGGGACAAAAATTAAGTTTAGGAACAGGGAAATCTTTAAGGTTAGGGTTAGGGCTAGGGTTAGGTTTAGATATATTTTCAGACAAACCAACTCATAGAGCTTTACAAAATTACAGCAGACCGTTCCCTGTTCCTGAACTTAATTTTTGTCACAACATGTCAAGTTTTCAAAACAAACTGTCCCTCCCCTTATCTAGCAAAACTGAGCCCTGATTGGCTGGTTGTAACATTGGTTCTGGGCAAACAACTTTGACATTGGTCCTGGACTCTTAATTACTTGGTGATATCAGATCGTCCGCTCATCACAGAGCTCCCAAAATCACACACAAGGTGTGTTAGAGTGTCTAGTTTCGTAATAAATAAAAAAATGTGAATACAAAATTTTCCGTAGGCATAGGCACTCAACGCTTATCGTTTTTAGCACTCAGTGTGTTAATGTCCCTTAAACACTAGCACTATCTATTTGATCAGTCTGACCGGGTTTAATTATGTAGAGCTGCATGTCATCAGCTTAACAATGAAAATTTATGTTGTGGGTTCTAATTATTTTACCTTACAGCAGCATGTACAACATGAATAAAATTGTCCAAGCACAGACCCTTGTGGCACTCCGTAGACCACTTTGGAGCATGGTGAGGACTAATAAGCAAATGGTGAGGACTAATAAGCAAATACCTACCTCACATTTGTGGTCAGTCGTATCAAAGGCTGCACTAAGGTCAAATAGAACCAGGATTGAGGCCAGTGCAGTGTCTGCAGTTAGAAACAAATCATTGGCAACTTTGACCAATGCAGTCTTAGTGCTATGGTGAGCTCTGTATCCAGACTGAAACTTTTCAAAAAGACTGTTGTCCTGTAGTTGGCGACAACTACTTTTTCAAGCACTTTTGGAATGAAGTTTAGATATGGGTCTATAATTACATCTAATAATCACATCTGGTTAGTGGTTGTGTGCCATTTATTGTCAAAAAAATGTGTTAACTCTTTCCAAATTATAATAACAACAGAAACTACCCAAATGACCCTGATCAAAAGTTTACATACCCAGGTGATCTTGGCCTAATAACATGCACACAAGGTTCGAATGGTTACTAAAGGTAACCATTATCACGTGATCTTTTTGCTCACAATCAGTGTGTGTGTATAAAAGGTCAGTAAGTTTGTGGGCTCCTGACAGACCCTTGCGTCTCAAAGGATCTGCAAGAAAAGGTAATTGAACTGTATAAAACAGGAGAGAAATATACAACGATACTGAGATGCCAATCAGTAGTGTTCAAAGTCTAATTAAGAAGTGGAAAATTAGAGATTCTGTTGAAACCAAACCACACTCAGTTAGACCAACAAAAACTGCCAGGATTTTTTTTCTAGATGATAATAAAAACCTACAAGTTCAGCTGAAATACAAGAAAAAGTGGTGTGGCTGTTTCAAGATGCACAATAAGGAGGCACTTGAAGAAAGATGGTCGAGATGCCAGAAGAAAGCCATTGCAACACAAATGCCACCTAGTATTCCACTTACAATACACCAAGGAAACAAGCCTCAAAATTTCTGGACCAAAGGCATTTGGAGTAATGTCACCCAAATTTAAATTTGGACAACTGTAAATTTGGAGAGGAGTCAACATGATGAAAGGTACACCATTCCTACTGTGAAACACAGAGATGGATCACTGATGTTTTGAGGATGTGTGAGTTATGAAGGCACAGGAAACTTGGTCTAAATTGATGGCATGAATGCAGCCTGTTCGCAAAAAGTACTGGAGGAAAATGTGCACTCATCAGCCTGGAAGCTGCGCATGGGATGTTTTTTGGGTCCTTCCAATATGACAACAATCCAAAACACAAGGCCAAGTTGACCTGTCATTGATTGGTTCTGGAGTGGTCACTCAGTCTTCTGACCTCAATATCATTGACCCACTCTGGGGAGATCTCAATCGTGCAGTTCATGCGAGACAGACCAGGAATTTACAAGAACTGGAGGCTTTTTGCCAAGAAGAATGGGCAGCTTTACCATCAGAGAAGACTACCACAAAAGACTCCAAGCTGTCATTGATGTTGTAGGGGGCAATACACGGTATTAAGAACTGGGGTATGTAAACTTTTGATCAGGGTCATTTTGGTAGTTTCTGATGTTATTATTATTTGAGAGTAAACACAGATTTTTGACAATAAATGGCTTCACACAACCACTAACCATGAGTGAAAAAAAACGTTCTCATTCAGTTTCTCTGAGAATTGGCCAAAAAACATCAACAATTCTGTAAAAACAGTTTTTACAGTTTTTTGAGTTCCGGTGTTTATATTTTCAGACAATTATGGTTGGATCCATATATCAGGCAAAGATTCCTTCACTCTGTCCATATACCAATCCAGGAAAAGGCAAGTATACTGTAGTGTAACATAATGTCAAGGCTTTGTGTTTGTTAATAGTTTGTTTAATGTTAAACCAGAATACAGCTCTGACGACCAGCTGCTTTGGACTCCAGGAATGATGTCTGCGAAAGAGGTGGAGGACTTCTTGTTAAAAACCCAGAAGCAGCATGGCCAAGATGACGCCTATTCACCTGGGGACTTTGTGCGGGACAATGAACAGGTAGCTATTAACACATCCGTTTATGCATAATGCTGTTTCCCTGCTGATGATTCAAAAAATGATTTCTTCTCTCAAACATTAGGCCTTGTATGAACTCGTTAAATGTAAGTTTAATGCTGAAGAGGCGCTAAGACGATTACGTTTCAATGTGAAAGTGATAAGTGGTAAGCAGTTTCTCTTTCACTAGTAGCAGTGTTGATGATTAAACCCACAACTATAAAGATTCAATTCCATTCTGTCCTTTCACTTTCCAAAGATGAGTTCTGTGGCTGGAGTGAAGATGAGTGCCGAAACTTTGAGCATGGCTATCGTGCATATGGGAAAAACTTTCACCTCATTCAAGCCAATAAGGTTGGTCATACTTTATATTTTGACTTCAAAGCCTCAAATCTGTGCAAGGATCTTTGGTACAATGATTTCTTGTGTCTAGGTACGCACGCGCTCTGTGGGGGAGTGCATTCATTATTACTACATGTGGAAGAAGTCTGACCGGCATGAGTATTTTACACAACAGGCCACACGGCTCAGTCGTAAGAAGTACAGTCTGCAGACTATGTAAGTCGTACTACTATTACTGCTTAAAATATTTAGGGCACTGTTTAGTCTGTTTTAGACTTTTGTACTTTCTATGTGGTTTGGTCAAAGATGTGAACACTCCTGCAGTCGGTGGTTTTGACCTAAGTGTGCTCTTCGGTGTGTAGTATAAAAGTGAAAGATCGGATTGATCTTATCTAGGAAGTCACATGCATTTAAGCAAAATGAGAAGAGGAGAGGACAGAGATAGAGCCCAGTGCGATTTAAAAGCAGAGTAAACTTGCAGTAAGCTCACAAGACACAGACTTTCCTCCACTTCCTTTATCTCTATGGGTCCCAGCAGCAGAAAGAGTACAGTGGAGGAAGGTGGCCTGGGGTGGTCGGTGGAGAGTCCCTGCCTCAAGTGGAGGAGTTGAAATATCTCGGGGTCATGTTCACGAGTGAGGGACAGATGGAGCGTGAGGTTGACAGTCTGAGCGGTGCAGCCTCTGCAGTGATGTATCGGACTGTTGTGGTGAAGAAGAGTCAAAAGACAAAAGACTTGATTTACCGGTCGATCTAATGGTAGCAACACTCGCTGTCAAAGTGCTGTTCCAATAAACCCCCTGCAGCCGCCAAGCACGGTTCAACCATTATTTAAACAGGAACAATTTGTGTACGAATATTACACAGTTTATTACAGTTGATGTACAGTACCTCTATGAATAATTCTAGTTATGTTATTTTAAATATTTGAGAACAATATAGTTAAACAATAAAGTTTGTATATTTTTTTTACACTATACAATATCCACTCTTTAAAATGCACTTGAATTAATTGTTTTATATTATACACAGAGACATGTGGGAAAGAGCCATAACTATTAGCCTACAGTATATATAAAAAAGCTGGTAGGTGCGCGATGTGGAGGGTCAGAGTCACATGCGTGTCCAAAACGACCCAAAAAGATTTGGTTATGATAGGCCTACAGTCTATTAGAATATTTTGTTCAATTAGACACAACTAAAGCTTGATTTACCGGTCAATCTACTGGTAGCAACACTCGCTGCCAAAGTGCTGTTCCAATACGGCTTGAATATCTTAAATAAATCATAAGAATGAATGGGCAAAAACATTGTTCACAAGCAGAGCATTGCTTCACTGGCGTAACAGAAATGTGACTTAAACAAACTGAGCTACACATCTGGATGTATCAGCTGTTCACCAAAACATCCACATGCAGCGGTCGCTCCTATGTTCATGTGCTCCGCAGGCATGTGTCCTCCCTTTGGTTAACATGTGGCTGATTTCCCAAGGATACATCTGTGTAGCCTTTGTTGCCTTGCACCAGCCAAAATCACCCATAATGCATCACGGTTCTTAAAAAAAAAGAAAAAAGAAAAAAGGGCACTGAAGACAAAATATATGCTTTGACTTTCTTAACATTTGGACAACATCAAGTATTTTAATCTAGTTCAAGTTGTAATCACGATTTGGTCAGTAATTATCTTATGTTTTTGTCTCTTTTTTTTTTTTTTGTTGAGGCAAAAAATACTCACCTGTATCTATAATTTAGTTGGTACATTTTTTATGCAATAAAATTTTGATTCATCTGTACATTTCAGCTACAGGTTTAATCATCATTAACTACTTTTTATTTAGTTTTAGTCCAAATTGACGCAGCAAAACTATTACTTTGACCCCCAGCCAAAAATAAATAAATAAAACTCTCTCCTTTTTACTTTGTGATGTCACTTCCATTCCCTCTGAAGTGTGTGCCATTAGCTGATCTTTTTGGACCAAGGCAGGACCCTTGCCTTGGATTAGAAGGAAGGATGCACTTCCTTCGAAGGCAAGGCAAAATACCTGGGGATTGAGCACCCTATGTCTTTAAGCTGGTCTGGGAACGCCACAGGAAGAGCTGGAGGACATGTGCCTGGATCAGGACGTCTGGGCACCTCTGCTCAGACTGTTGCCTCCGCTGATAACATTATATATCTCCCAATAAAGCAAGAAATATATTTTATTTGTACAAGGTCTGCTGACTGCTCAAGGCCTCTGAATGTGCATGTTGCATCGTCATGATCACAGTTTCAATATTGTTTCAATATTATATGAACGGCAAATGATTATCAATTATAATTTCAACCTCCTGGTTTTTAATGCATTGTAGTCCCAATCCCCTTGACAGACCCTGACCAATGCTTCCCTCTGGAAGATTTGGCCCTTGTGATGGTGCTGCTATTGGCCCCCAGAATGTCGAGGAGTGGAGAGCTAACTTTCTGGTCCAACTGTAGGAAAAGATGGTCCAAAAATATCCCATGTGGTCTCATTAGTATGCCCCACCAGTATGAAGCATTTCAGGGTAATGCAGCAGCATTTCACTTTTACAGTAGTATCTTTTTGAATTGCTTCATTTCTTTATTGTAATCTACATTCTTAAATCAATTGCCAACTAATGTCAATTTATAATAATTACTTTTGTGAAGCCTATAAAATGTATTATTTACCAAGTTGTGAAAGGATTTGGCTCATTTTAATTAATGGTAGCAACACCTAAAAAAATAGAAGAAAAGAGTCTAAGGGGAAAGGGAATATTATTTGTATAGAAAACCGTACAACTGAGTGATTGAATTTGTGTGTCAGAATAAAGTCTTCAAAATACAATGGATGTCTGTTACTTTGTTTATAGTAAAATGATGTATGTTACAGGGAGGATGGTGACGAGGGGGAGACTGTGGAAATAGAGCCCAGAAACAGTGACTTATCAGACAGCTCTTTAAGCTGTGGACCGCTCAAGTCCCTGGAACCTCCTCAGTCCAACCAGGACCGGGACAAACACGGTAAAGCAACATTATGCATGAATATATGGCCATATGATCATGTATTTTTCACAGCAGTTCTAGTCTATTGTATAAACAAAATGTCAACGTTAAACTGAATGATGTACAAATCTGTACTTGCCATTACTTTAGTTTGTAGTTTCTTTTACTCAGGTTTGTTCAGACAAATCCATTTCTATCCTAACATTTATCCACAGTGTAGTACATCATGTCTCACACGTCATACAACTGAGTGAGACTGTTTATTGTTTCAAATGTATTATTTTATTTTCTCTTGAGAAGGTTGTGTGTGTGTGCATGTGTACTATTCTGTATATTTCATATTTTATTATTATTATTTCTGATGATTTATTTGTTTTATCATTTCTATGTTGTACATTTCATTGGCTCTTGTGTTTGACTTATATGTTTTGTGCGTATGTGTGTATGTGTCCATGCATGCTTTGACATGACATCCAGGGGAGGAGAGGCGGCCGCGGCGCAGAAGAACTCCTCGCTTTCTTTTAAAGCCATGAAATGGTCCACACAGGCCACTGAAAGCAGGCAGAGCCTGCAGGTAAACATTAGACAGCAACACAGAAATCAGTACAGTTTTATACAAACCAAAGCACAAAACTGTCCTTAATCCATGTAGCCTTTTCATTTTTGTTAATAATAACTTTGGCTGAGTACAAAAGTAACTTTGATATAATAATCTAATAAATGTGGTCTCTATTTAGATGGTGACCTGACCATTGGACTGTCAGAGTTATGCAGTGACAATGGTGCTCAGAGGCGCTTTGTGACTCCAGATCTTGTCTCATCTATGGACATCCCTCAAGGGCCTCTCTCAGAGAGCTGCTTCCTTTCCTCTGTCCCGCTGCAGCTTCAGGGGCCCTCTCCAAGCTTCCAGTGGGGGAGTGGAGGCTCTCCGTCCTGTCATGGCAACCCAACATGCACCTGCTTCTACCAGCTCCACGTGCACGGAGCAGAGGCCTTTCTGTGTGATCGTCCAAACCAGAATGGGGCTAGTGTTTCTTTCCAGGTCCAGTTCAGCCCTGAGACCTCGCCTGCTGCACTCCTGCCCCACCAGGACTTTGGCAGCCTGTTGAACATGCAAACCGTCCAGCCCCACTTTCTCACACAGTGAAGACTCATGAACACACCAACATGTGTGTCATTGCATCATGTTAAAGGATGGTTCTTGAAGCCTGAACTATAAGACAAAATCATTTTCTATAATTATGGACCTGTTTTTGTTGGACCTATAGATTCTTTATGAAACAGTCACAACCTTTGTGTTCATTCAAGCCAAAGCCAGACCAGCACAAGAAGGCCCAGAGAAGTCTCATTTTTTGAGCGATAAACCATCTCATGGATCTTGCGTCTGTCCAAGCATCGTCTATTCTGATTGTTGTGCAATGCTTTTGTTTGTTGTAATGTTATTAGAGAAATGAGCAGAAAATGTAAACTGCTGTGAAACTGAGATGTTGGTGGTGGTACAACTGAACAAATGTATATTCCTGTTTTAATTATTGCTATTGAATTTGATGTTGAAGCAGTTGCAGTTTGCTGAAGATATCTCACTGGTAGTCTTACTACTGAGACTGGTGGCCTCAGCTAATCACGTTCAATCTTTGGATCTGCACTGATGGGACTTTCAGAGACGTATTTATTGGGAAAAATTAAAAGCATGTCATTTCAATTTATTTCTCAGGTTCTGTTAAGGTTCTTCTAGACAAAAAGAACAACCTAACATCATTTCTGTCATGTCACTATTTACCTCTCACAAATCTACAAAACTATGAATAAACAGCATCACAACATCTAAAAGCTAAGAGTTGAACACATTTGTGAGGCTCTGCTTCTGTCTGGGACCAGCTAACAGCAAATCCTATGAAGCCGGACTGTTTACATAGTAGCCATTTTGGGTTTTGTCCTTTTTTACTTTTCCAGTGCAAACAGAGATGTTGAGCGGTTGTTTAGCATATGTCATAATTGTTATATATTTTGTAAATATATATATGTATAATAAATGAAATATGTTGAGAATAGTCACATTAATCTACTACAGCAATGTGTTTGGTCTGTAACTACAAAATAGATGTTATAACTTTTGATACAAAGCAAGTATAGAACAAAAAGAAAACACGAAATTATATCCATATTAAAATAATTCATAGCAAAGCTTTTGGGTAATAAAAAGGATAAATGGCTGGGAAACTTCTAAGAATTGTCTTATAGTCTACTCTAGTCAAATTTTATATCTACTGTTGTCATTGGAGCTTTTATTTAGAAACCATTTATTTTTCTCATATATTGGACTGAATAGGTATTGTAATAGTAAGAGCCATATTCTGCTCTTTTGCGTCCTCTTGTGGCACAGAACTGTCAGATCAACGACAGAAAAAACAAAGGATGTGTTTTTTCAAATCCTTTTTGTGCCTGTGGCAGTAGCACTGCGCTGCCACTAGAGGTCACTAGAACAGCGCTTTACACAAAGTCATTTGTAACAAAACAGTGGTAAGTTTCACGTCCTCTACTGCTCTCAAATTCCTCAATTTAATCACAAAAAGCTTGTGACACATAATTAACTTTTTAACATACGTAAACATGCTTGTTTTGAATGCTGAGAGTAAATCGGTCTTATTTAATTGGAGAAAATTGGTAGTAGCAGAACATGTGATGGACAAACTGAAAAGGTGCATCATAATGTGACGAATGTTATGATTATACATATTTATTAACAATATTGTTATTATTTATAGTAATAGTAATAATAATTTCTCAAAGCGCTACAATGTAAACATTATTCATTCAGTCCATATAGTGGTGGTAGCCACAGCTGCCTTGACGGAAGTGAGGCTGCTAATTTGCGCCATTGGTCCACCACCAACAACTACTCACTTTTATGGACCCCCTCGAAAACGAGATGGCACATCTCAAGGGGTATTCCATTAATAAAGTTAAACCCTCTCTCTCACTGCACTCACTGCCATGGGGGAGGTGTCTTGCCCAAGGATACAACGTCAGTCTGCACCTAGAGGAGACGACCCGGTTAACCACCTGTGCCACCGATAAAGCTGATAAAAGCCTTGAGTGAAAACGTATTCCCTACAGATCCATGGGTCATCATGAAAACTGAGGCACTTTGCACGTTCCTCCCTGTGACCCTGTAATAACTGTAAACTTGGCCATATTGACCTCAAGCTCCTCCTGGTTTTCATCCCCAAGAAGTTGACGCTTATGACAGAAAAGTAGGCAGGATTTCACGCCTGAAGCTCCACACTAGGAAGTCGGGAGGAGGTACCGGGCTCAGTGGACTGAGAGGGAGCGGGAGAGCGGGTCCTGTCAGCGCTGTGTGGCCTGAACATCTGTCCCCTTTTTGTGTATATTCCTGAATGCGTCTGAATGCATGCATAAAGGGGGATGCTTTTTTGTTTTAAAATCGTTTAAAGAGAGAGAGAAAGAAAGAAAGGAAAAGTCCACTGCCTTCCCTGTCCTGGATTTCAGCACAGGTAGCTGCGTGGAGAATCCCGGAAGAAGAACTCGCAAGGCAGGTTGTCAACTTGTTTGCATAGCCTACACCTTTTATATTCCAAAACAACAGAGCGTCAATGGAAGCCACAACAACAAGCTTTTCGCAGATGTACTTTAATTTTTGAAGGGTCTACTAACGCAAAGAAGATGAAGGAGTTTAGAAAGAAAAAACTGTACGTGGTGGTGGACGTCCTGAGCGTCTTTGTGGGTAAGTAGTGACAAAAGTACATTTGGCACTGACTGTACAGTATTCAGCACTTTGCAGAGGCTGATGTCGTGTCTTTAAGGTGTGACAGGTTTCTCTCTCTAACTGACACTGGGAACAGCTTCGCGGCTTGTGCCATTCGATCGCGTCTATCTGTGCGTAAAGTTGTGCCAGTGCCAAAAAGGGGAAGATAGTTCTCTAAAACCAAGGACCCACACTATCGGTCAAGCAGTGTTTGGTAAATGGGCCATATAGATTACGAGGCCTAGGTTCCTTTTCTTTATGGAGACCCGTCTGCTCACATGCATTTGCTGATTTTGCACATGTCAGGAAGCTGTCTGTTTGTTTATGTAAATCTGGGCTTCTCAAGCCTCTTTCTATTGCGTTTTGTCTCCCCTCAAACCTTTCAGTAGGCACTGTATGGGATTTGTTTTGTTATGTATTTTGCTGACACAATATTGATTTTATTCCATCTGGAATTAAAGTTTAGAGAATATACAAGGTACTACCATTAAAATGTCTTTCAATTGACAACAATAATGGTTGAAAGCTGGGGTCACTAATACGACGCCCAGAACTAACTGCAAAAATGATGTAAAAACTAAATACAGTGGTTTTGGTTGAAGATAGTGGAGATTATTTCATGTGCTCGCCCCGACCCTGTATGTTCCATTCACAGAGATGTGAAGCTGGAGTTGATAAGCCTCACCATCAGCTTGTCACAAGTCATGGATTAAGCTTTGGTCTCGTTTGGTTTTTTGGTTGCTCCCTGGGTTCCTAGGGTTCCATGTCTACACTGGCCTCACCCTT
This sequence comes from Lesueurigobius sanzi, assembly GCA_900303255.1. NCBI lineage: Eukaryota > Metazoa > Chordata > Actinopteri > Gobiiformes > Gobiidae > Lesueurigobius > Lesueurigobius sanzi. The sequence continues at coordinate 10,812 of OMNZ01075057.1, forward strand.
TCCGTGTGCCACCCACGTTTGCCCACACTCATTATTATCAGGTCAGCCCCATGTTTATGTGAGGCCAGCGTAGACTTGTAATCACACACCACATCCAAGCGTGTCATTATGCCCTGTGTTAGACGACAGGAAAACACACTTCCAGTTTGCATTAAGTTCTAGACCATTAAAATCATGAGCCATTTATTGTTGGCCTACAATATACTTCAAGTGGTTTCTTTAGCAGGTGTTGGTGGGTGTTGGCTGACCGTGTGCCTTTTAGATAATTCTCTTTTGTTAGTTTGCATTAAGAGTCAAAAATCGAGTCACCTAGAAGGTCCCAGATTCGATGAGACCTTTTGTGTGGAGGTTGCATGTATCTCCCATGTCTGGGTCAGTGTTAATACTGTCTGACAGATCTTTGACATACTGTATTTTAGTTTTTATCAAACAGTTCTTTTTAGTCGACAAAAATGTTCATTTTGTCGAGTAATTCTAAAATGAAATGAGTCCTCTTTACATCAAACATATTTCATGATATTCTCTGCTTCATGAATCGTCTCCCACATGAACAAAGCACAGACCTGTCCCTTTGGCAGGGAATTTAAATATGAGACTCTTTCAAACTGTTGAGTTAACTGTGTTAGTCTGCAAAAATATTGCTTTGACTAAAATGATGGTCCTGAGCTGTGAGTGATGTAGTACACACTCCTTTAGATCATCAGGCAATGTTCTGCTTCAAGCTCAGTTTGTTTTTTTTGTTGTAAAATATCCTTGTGACAAACCTGTTTTACTGTGCCTCGCCACGCTGCACAGAACCAATGTGATTCATTGTGAAAGTCTTCAAAGTTATCCAAATAGTCTCTGACTTAAAAAAAAGAAAACTTTTAAACTTTTTTTTTTGTTTTTTAAATTTACAACACAACAATACAAATAAAATAACAACATAAACAAAAAAGGGGCACTGTTTACCACAACACGTAAAGGTTACACAAAAACAGACTGAGTCAAACGGGAGTCTTCAAGCCTCTGTTTGTGTGCAGACCACCAGGACCAGCGTTGAAAATAAATGACCCTGTAGTCGCAGAAAGAAAGCTGACATTTGCTTTTTAGTTGAAATAAAATGATAAAAGATAGAAATAAGACATTTATATTCAGGTAAATTGCATAAGTGTGTTTTTAGTGTGAGTTCAATGAAACCAATAGCTTTGATAAATGAAGAGGGTTGAGAAATGCAAGGCCCTTTCTGAAACCGCTTCCTTCTCCTTTGATTTGCTCGTGCCTGCAACGGGAAGGTCTGTCCAAAACAGAGCGAGCAGCGTGGAGATGTGACTGATAAGCTCCTTCACAGCAACTGGGCATCGATGCAGACCTCACAGGTGTGTGCCACACCGGAGAGCTTCTGTTAGCTTTGTTTGGTGGTTGGCCACCAGCTCAGGGACATTACTGCCACTTACCGGCTGGAGTGTGGACCATTGATTATGGCCAGAGGGATATTACTACACAGTACATAAGACAACACACAGCATTAGTGTAGAGGAGCTGACAGACAGCCTCAGTGCAAGAAGGAGCTGGTCCTTCATACCCACCGCTGTCAGACTGTACAATAGTACTGTATAGTTCTGTGTGCAATAACCTCAGTATTTACAACACCGGCACTTTATCAATCAACCGCCTGAACAGTTATTCAGAATATATTTCATCTGCACTGCCAACTCTGATACAGTATTTATGTTTTATTTATATCACATCCTGTTCAATTCCCGTTGGTTGGATTTTATTTTTCTCTTGCTGCCTAGAGTTTAATTATTTTTATTTTTTTCAGTGGACATATGTCCATGATGTTTATACAGTCTATTTAGAGATGCCAAGAGACATTTATTTTATTTATATTCTATTATTATTATTACCTATTTACAAACTTATTTTCTTGTTTGATGGCACATTTCCTGACTTTTTGCACCCCCCTGTGTGATCGTATCAATCATTGTAACAAGTACATTTCTCCATTGTGAGATCAATTAAGTCTTATCTTTAAATTTGATGCAATAACTGTCTTCTTTTAAGAATCGCTACAGCTCTAGTATACAGGTAGATTTGAACGAAAATACCTTCTTTTGCAACTGCAAATATTTGCTGCTGTTTCATATAATGACTCTAATACAGGCAGTGTTGCTGAGTAATGGATTACTTAGTAATCCACTACTGTAATTAGATTACTTCATTAGTAACAGAGTAATGTAACGGTATTACAATTGCAAAACTGGTAATTAGATTACAATTACTTTACACGTAATGAGTCCATTACTTTTTTAATAATATTTAGAGCTGAACACATTCATCTTCAGATTCAGGCCTGTGCACAAGTCCAGCACAGCTGCTGTTCAGTTATTTTATGAAATATACAGTTTTTGGTTTATTTTTGTGGAGCAGTGAACATTATTCACTCGAGTTACAGCAAAAGCAAGATTTATACAAGCTCTGAGCAGCTGTTGTTCGATCCTTTTTTAAACCAAAGTAACTAGTAATTAGTAATCAGACTACTTTTCAAATACAGTACGAAGTAACAAGATTACTTTTAGAAAGAGTAATCAGTAGTTGGATTACTTTTATAGAGTAATCCCAACACTGAATACAGGTATGAGCAACACTGGGTCTTTGAACTTGCCATGTGGGCCGGACCAGTCGGGTCCATAGGGTTGTGGCCGTTTAAAACGAGTACAATTCTCAAAGAGATCACCAAAAAACATTTTAAAAACCAACAAACGAGCAGCCGGTCAGTGAAAACATTGCGTTCAACCTTTTTAACTAATGCATATCAGGCTTGGTCATGCTTCGTGGTCCAGGTTGAAAGACCTTTTGCCCTCGGGCCTTTGCCCACCTCTGCTCTAAGACCTGCTTCACTGTTTCAGGCTGACCACAATGACAGCATATCCCAGCGATCTGATGTTTTACAATTCTCCACAAAGATTTTAGCGTTGATAAGCAATATTCTCTCCGCCTTGACCCAGCGGGACATGAATATTAATGTTTTTGACCTCAGAGCCTGTTTAGCCAGAATATCTGCCTCTTCCTTATGCATTTTTCTTTGTAGTCCTCACCTTAGAGACAGTTTTGAAGCCATCAGTTCCAAAACATTTATATTGGTCTCATCACTCCATAGTGTAGAGTCCCAGTAGTCTTCTTCTTTGTCAGGGTTGACTCTGGCAAATCCTAGGTGGGCTTTTTTGTGCCTGGGCTTTAGGAGAGCTTTCTTTCGTTGACTGCACCCATCAATGCCATTCCTAGTATGAAGTGTACACCGAGTGGTGTCACAAGAAATAATCAGCCCAGTTTGGCTTTCTACGTCTTCAGATAACTGCAGGGAACGTGCATGTTGATTTCTTCAACCCTTCTCTTCAGAAGACGCTCCTGTCGAGGTGTTAACGTCCGTGGACGATCTGGACGTCTCTGTGAGATTGTCGAAATTCCATCTTTTTAAAAGTTTTGTACCACTTCTGCAACAGTTTTCTGACTGATAAGTAAAGCTTTGCTGATTTTCTTCTAGCCTTCACCTTTGTGGTGTAAAGGAATTATGTCCTTTCTCAAGCCATTTCTTTTCCATGTGGTTCCATTGCTGACCACATCAAATGGGAAGGAGTTTTCTTTGAGTGACGCCCTTTTATCCTGTGTGGTGTATAATTATCATCACTTGTGGTTGAATTCTTGTTAAATTAGGCATTCATAGTCTAACTTTTGCTCCAGAGAATTTTAGTGGGCTGTGCTAAATTCTGCACAACCCTAATTTGAGTAAAACTGAATATTTTAGTCTCAAATTTATTTCATTAACCGTACTTTCTTGTTATAAGTTAACCAGATGTTATATTAGCTTAGTCTTGTCAACATTTTAGAGACTGATACTTGTTTAAAATGTTACTTTTTAAAGGGGGTCCACTCATTTACGCTGAGCACCAGTAGGAAAGTTATTTGGAAGGTGCCTTCACTGATGATTTAGTGGAAGCAGGTAGGGACAACCAGGAGGGATTGGTTTGGGAAAGGGCCTAAATGTTGCCTATACCTGTATAAGGTGAAGGGATTCCTAACTAGGGATACAGGGTCTCCTAGGCATATATACAGTGAGGCCAATGCATGTTAGGATGCAAGGGAGGTTCACACATGTAGAGGCAATAATAAAACTATAACTATACTCTAGAGTCTTTTAGTGATTGGA
>OMNZ01075061.1:0-15423 GCA_900303255.1 Lesueurigobius sanzi
GCCAAATGTCCCTGATCAAAAGTTTAAATGTGCATCTTGAAACAAACAACATTTTTACAGAGTCCCGTATTTCAGCTGGAGTGAGTTTTTCTTTGCTCCTGAATAATTTTCCTGGCAGTTGTTGAAGGTCATGTAAACGTTAGATCAGGGACATTTGAGTAGTTTCTGTTTCATTATGATTTCAAAAGAATAAAGTCAGTTCTTTGGCAATTAATGGCTTCCCACAACCACTGACCATGAGTGGAAAATAATATTTTGTGTTGTCATTCATATTCTATGAAAACAAGCTAAAAGAGAACCCCAGACTTTCAACACTGGACAATTATGTCAGTATTTTAGGCATGAGTCAGTCATAGCTTCTTTCCCAGTCCTGATTTGTTGGTGAAAGTATCGTTTCAGTATCAGATATTTGGAATCAATTACCTGATATTCATTTTTTTCCAAGGTTGGCTACAATATCTGGTACGAATATTGGATCAGTGCATCCCTAGTCTAAACCAGAGAAAATGAATAAGCAAATGCATGAATAAAACGATCTCTTAACATTTAATATTGAGGAAGAAGCCCATGTACCGTCAGAGGTGCATGTGCCACAGTTTGAGAACCAATGTAATACACATCACTAAAAGTGGTCTGAATTCTTCCTGAACCAACTGTACACTTTTAAATTGCTGCTTACGATTAGTGCAATGCAGAAGTGAGTTTTCTCATTGCTCAAAAACGATGCCATCAAACTTGACTTTGCTTCTCTCCCCCAGGACCGAGCCTATGAGATCGTGGAGGACGTGGAAGCCAACAAAATCCGCAAGATGAAGAGGCGCATCTGCCTGGTGCTGGACTGTCTGTGCGCTCACGACTTCAACGACAAAACGGCCGACCTCATAAACCTCCAGCATTACGTCATCAAAGAGAAGCGGCTGAGCGAGCGCGAGGCCGTGGTCATCTTCTACGATGTGGTGCGAGTGGTGGAGGCGCTTCATAAGGTCAGCATGTCCTACAGCTAAAACTGTACCTGTGTATATGTAACTGTACTTTTTAAATGTTATTTGGGCTCATCATCGTAGGATTGACACCACGTCAATGGTAGAAATAAAAGGAGAAATGTAATCCGATGTGAACTGATGCTGAAAGTTAGCAAGTGGGCTTCTTCGGTATATTTTTCAGAATTTGTTAGCCTGTTCAAAGTCTTTTTCCTAGAACTGTTAGCATTAGCCATCAAACATTGCAATTTACAAACAATCTAAATGTTTTCAGCTGTTGTCACCCCATCGGCCACATTTGTATGTCAAAGCCTAGTGAGAAAATCATGAATGAACTTTTCAGACTTTAGAAAAAGGCTCTCTATTTCAGCAGCTGTACTCCATGCTTAAAAGAACTGGAAGTTTCATTCCCTATGCCAAAAGCTTCGTCAGCAGACTCGTGGAGTAATATCAACTAGGGGGAGGAGCTACCCATATTGGTCCCACCCATCTCTGTACCATTCAATCTCAAGACTACTTTTAAACTTTTTGTTTTTGACATTTAACCCAAAATCTACTCTCAACTTGCTCCATCTGATCTAAAAGGCTACTTTTATCTAGAGAAACCGCTCGTGTTGTTGGTTTCAGGTGTAAAATTGAGATTGAATGGTGCAGAGAGGGGTGGGATCAATATGGGTAGCTCCTCCCCCTAGTTGATATTAGGACCACCTGGTCGACTCCATCAGTCTGCTGACGAAGCTCTTGGGATAAGGAGCAAAACGACCACTTCTTTTAAGCAGAGTCCAGATGCTGCAATAGAGAGCCTTTTTCCACAATGGTTAACTCCTGTACGATTGAGAACCGACACAAACGTTTTGGGATTTTACTGAAATTAAGAAATGCCGTGTAAAAGTGGAATCTGAGCTTTTGTCTTTTTTTTGTTTTTGGATAAGTTCTCTGCTTTTTTTGAGGGTCAGACACGTCCGATGGCCACTAAATCATCATATGTTAATGATGGAGAAATCACAGAAATTGTACAAAACACATGTCATACCTTGCCATATGTTTATGTAGGGACTGGCTTCTTTATTCATTTGAATGGGGAGAGAACGTTCAGTCACGCAAATAATGGTCAGGTCTGAGATGTCTTATTCTAGCCCAGTGTACGCATTTGTTGCAACAGGCTCGAATAGTAAACACCATTTGTATTATTCTACGAAAGCTGCAGAGCACTATTAATTTCCTAAATAATTGCTGCCTTTTAAAAGATCAGGAAAGGTGAGTTCATCACCATTGGCCATTAGAAAGAACAAAGAGAGGATCTGCACTCTGACGTACACACTTAATGTCCCTCAAAACGGGACATGCCAACATGTTTCAGCCAAAAAACGATCTTCAGGGCATACAAAGGCTCCAGGTGGCTTTAAGTACAGTAGTAAAAAAAGGTTGTTGTGTTGATTCAATTGCGTAAACTGGACAAAAATTGAGCATAGACATATTTTAGGAACGTCCAACAAATGCCACTCAACATTATCCCTGAAACAAACCAACACTCTGAAAGTGTGCAAAGCTACAGTAAGTGTGGTGTTATTGTAATCAGTGGAGAAAATGTCCTTTGGTATCTCTCATTACTCATTTCCTTTGCTCACATGCCACTCCTAGAAACAAACGGGTTGTTTTGATAGTCATGAATCACTCTCCGCGATGTTAAGTAACTGTTTTTTTTTCCCCTTTTCTTTTTGCTGACAGAAAAATATTGTGCACAGAGACCTCAAGCTTGGAAACATGGTGCTAAACAAACGGTAAGCTGAAACCGTCCAAGCCGCCTGCCCAGTCCATTCTCTCCTTGACCTGTCAGTCTTTTATACAGCCGCTAACCTCAGTCACTTAAGCTCCTGCCAGGAAGTGTTTTAGTCTGGGCTCAAGTGAGGAGCCTTAGCATTGACCGCCCAGATTATGTAAGAAGTACAAATGGGGTTTAAGGCTAACGACACTCAACTTTGAAATAGTCTGGGGCCTTTTCAGGATTCTGTTCCTGTTCACGGTGTTTTTCCCTATGGCAGGTAGTGGGAAGTTGAGTTTATAATGAACTTGACATGAGTTTCACTGCAAAAAGTGATTTTGGCTTGAATTGATGATTTTTTACCTTATTTTGAGTAATTTTGCCAAGTAAAATTATGTGCCAACGGAACAAGAATTTTTGGACTTAATATAAGAAAAAAACATAAATTCAAGTAAATTTAGATTTATTACCTAATTTGTAAGTGTTTTTCTTAATATCAGTGCAAAAATACTTGTTCTGTTGGCAGATAATTGTACTTGGCACGTTAAAATTACCCAGAATGAGGTCAAATATTCTGAATTCAAGCAAATTTCACTTATCAAGAGAACACTTTTTCCAGTGTTGTTTATATGGAATCACATTTACCATATTATCACAGTTTCTTTGCATTGCATATGTAAAATTAAGCAAAAAACATTGGAAAACCATGACATTTTCTTTTAAATAGCATGATTTCTTCTCATCAGGAGGTCCCCAAGAGATTTTTAGATGTATGAGACGGCCGCGACACTCAAGTTTGGGAATGGCTGCATTATATACTTTGCTGTTTTTAATCAGTCAACTGCATGTGCCTGGTGAAATATAATATACAGTATATTAGGGCTCGATTTGATTTATAATTTTAATGTGCTATTTTTGTGAGTATTGTCACCAAAATATACTTCTAAAACTGCTGTTACACATTAATTGTGCAGCCCTATAGTTAGGGATGGATAACGGCAATGTGTGGTGGCTCAAACAGCTGTGGAGGAACAATTACCAAGGGATTTCCCAGTGTCAGACACTGATGTCTCAGAGCACACGACACGGGGAGAGAGAGGGGAAAAGGCTCGGGCCACGGGGCAGATCAGAGCTGCGGGAATATAGATGAGAGGGAGAGAGCCTTTTTAAAGCGCTGATTTCAGAGCGTGGCATTAGCGCGACTCCTCAGCACCGATAAGAGGACCGAGGAGGCTGAAGCTTATCGGTCCAGGTGGACCGGCTCACGTGGCCCCAGGGCCACCGGTACCCATCCCTACCTGTAGTGTTTATAGATCTATCTAGTATCTTTGACATTTTAGTTGCCATTGTACATGCTCTTTTAAAAGTTCCAATCAACGAGCATGCATTTAGTGTTGTGGCTGAGTTGGCACAGAATGTGTTGTCAGATTGAAGACTTTTATATTTTATGGCTTCTTGTTATATGGATATTGCATCACCTAAGTGAATCTTGCGATATATTGTGCAGGATGTGTGGATGGAATGTTCAAAGCCAATACCTCCAAGAATCAAACTGGCTTCTACCAATTTCTCTGGTCCAGATGGCTTTAAACCCAGCCCAGGGGTCACATTCTCAGACTAAAAGTGAAATCAGTCATAGGAACTTGGAGCCCCTCTTGCACTGTGTGTTGATTAAAAGCTGATGATTCATTCCCACTGAATGGCTTTTTGGAAGCACTCGCTTCGCCCGGTTTCTTCACAGCTTTGTTCCCGGCCCAGAGTAATAGTGCGTATCTCTGGCCACAGCCTGGTTTAGTTTAGGTCACAAAGGACGTCTGTGCACAGAACTGAGGTGAACCCGTGGCAGCTCATGTCTAGATTACACGGTTATGTTCATGAGGGGAAATGGGGATTTCTCTGAGGCAAAGAGCAATGCGTTTTGCTTTAGTATGTGTTTGTTGAGCGGGATACTACATTTGGGTCTTCAGAGCGAGCCACTGGACCTAGAAAACTACCTTATTCAGATCTTGTAACAATTGCAAGCATTGTAATCATCCATGGCCCTTCTTTAAAAGAAGGAACGATATTCCATTAAAGAGTTTTGTTTTCATTTTTATCATTCAGCTGAAACGACAAATTCACTTTAAGTGCTGTCTCATCTAAAGGAAAATCATTTTTCGGTACCGTTTTTTTCAATGCCATTAGAAAATAAAAACATTTTGTGATACTCAGCCCTATTTCTACCTGCTGATTGACTGGAGAGAAATGTCACACTGCAATGTTTTGATCCTGAATTACTGCTCCAGTCTGATTCTGGGCTGTTCACTGTCCATGGATAGATTTTAAAATGCTTTAGAGCAGGGGTGCCCAAAGTTTTTTCCATGGAGGGCTAAAATTAGCAGGCGAAGGGCCAAATGCAATACTGTTTTGCATAGAAAGACCAAACAGATCTGTTTAAATATCCTTTGTTTACTGTACTATTGAGTAGGACATGCTGTTTTGGTGCCTTTAGTAACTATTGACAATTTCAGTCACAAATTAATCAAAGTAGATGCTTCTTACAAATGTAAGCACCACCTCAAGAGCCAATTGAAACCTCTTGGAGGGCCGACTTTGGACCGCTTACCCCACTTTGGACAATTTTGCTTTAGGAAGATGTTTGGCGTGATTGCTCCAAATATAAACTCAACGAAAGCCAAAACAAAAAAATAGTCCTGTACAGTACCGGTATTTAAAATGTTGTCCAACCATTCAGAATTCAGAACTCTGGGAATCTTCTAAGCTTTCTTTTGATGCGAAATGCAAATCCCATCTTTTATGCAGCAAAGAGCATAGAAAGGTACATTTTGCCGCTGAAGTCATCGCGGCGTCGCGTTTATAAGCTGTTATCAGACATCGCGGCTGCACTGATGGAGCTGTCTGATTGGAGACCTGCATGTGCAAACTCATGTCTCGCTGTCACGTTCTTGGCTTATCACTTTATCACCGCGCACGGCCTCAGACAGCGCAGTAGTGGCAGTGGCGATGATGAAACGGGAGAGTGTTATGGCCCGCAGAGCAGAGCGGCGTGGTGTGGCGAAGGGCAGACGAGCAGAACACTACGTCCCAGCTGGAGACAAAGGAGAGGTCTGCCAAGGGCCCCATAGCTCAGAGCTGACTCACTCTTCACTACACTGCCGCACACACGAATGTACCCGCCGAGTGCTTGACTTTCAGGCCCATCCATTCCCTACTTTGTCACCCTTCCCGAAAACTTGGTTCAGCACATTTCCCTTGTTCTTGTGCTTCCTGTGTCGCTCCACCCTCCAAAAAATGAAGTGATTCCAAGTACGGTAGTCATTCTCCAAAACACACAATGTCATCATCAAGCAAGAATTGTATGCAAGAGTTATTCGATGTTGTCTCTGTGAATACACCTGAAGGCTCACTGCGTCTCACAAATCCAGGAAAAGGATATTTGTTAATGCATTTTAGATTAGCTCATAATATCCAATGTCTAATTGCCCTTGCTAGCTTTTGCCCTCCAATATTACATTCTCCTCTGACACATTCCCCTCCAAGTCTTGACTTCCGTACTTTGCTGAAAATGCAATCTGCTCCTTGTGTCTGTGGCCGGTGTTTAACCTCCTCAGCTGGTGTATTTTCAGCAGAATATTGCATGGTGGGAGTCATGAGGATCATTTGGGTTTCTAGTTTCCTGCCTCCCCGGGTCATATGACCAGGAAGCTGCCATGGTGTGGTCTCTCCTCCGTCCTCAGGGACCCTTGCCTCATGAGGCAAACATGCAATTTCATTTAGCCAATCTCCGGTGCAAAAATAGAATGTTCAGTCGTGATGTGCTTAAACAAAAGGGCAGCTCCTCCACAAAGGAAGCTTTTATGTGGAGAGTCCTTGAAGAGTGCTCACTGTACCTCTGCTCGACCCTTGAGCACAAGGCTCTGTGTTTATTGAACCCTCATCACATAATTGGCTGCATGTCGTGAGGCCAGGGTCTGCTCTGTGGTGAAAAGAGTTTAATGTTGGGTAAAAGATCCAGTTCTGACAGGAACTATCTCCAGACACTGGAGAGGAGCCATGCATGTGAAAGTGGGAGAGAATAGAGGAAGCCGTCGACCTCAGGGCTTTTAGAAAGCGGATGTGGCTATGGAGCGTGATGCAGAGGATGCAGTCTCCAGATCGTGCCTTTGCACTCGTGCCTTAGAGTTCTTGTTCACGACTTGAGCATGGGAGTGATTTGTGTGGGCGCACAGAGTTTTGCATTTGTCTACACTACATGTAAAGCTTCTTGAGCTTTATATTATCCTCTGCCAGACCGTGATCAAGCAGCATTAGTCATCGAGACAATTATCCCAAGCCACAGGTTGAGTCATATGTTTGTCTAAGCGTGGCTTTTCTATTTTCCTTCTTTTCTGAGGAACGCTGAAGTGCACCGCTCCTGTATGTTTTTGCTTAAAATAAAACCTTAAGTTTCACTCTGCAACAACTGAAGTAAGTGGAGTTGAATTGCAGTAAACTCTAGATACTGCTGCATGAAAATGGGAAACTAACTGCAGTGTCTTCTATCCTACGCTTAGCCTAAACGTAGGATAGAAGACAGGCTAATGTTCACATGGTTTTCTGTGTGCAATGATTAATAATAGTCATAATAAAGTACTTCGGTTTGTGGGGAAAACAACGAACCAAGGCACTCCTCCCACAACATTAATTCTCGATTTACATGTTCTAAAAAGCCTTTATTTTACTAGGCTAATGCATATTAAAATCTTTTAAAACCAATTGCTGGTTTCATCTTCTGTAGTAAAACATGTTCGTGCTCAGACTGGCTGTTTAGAAGGACCAACAAGAGGAACTGACGGGATGAAGCAGCGTGGGAGCGTCTTGACATTATGGTCTAAAATGCAAATTAAACAGTTGCACAAGAATCTTATTTTTGCAACTTCACCTGGACTTGATCCTAAAGTAATCGTGGCTCTTAGTGATTCACTTGAAATGATCTGTACAGTCAGGTAGATGCATTCGTCATGCTCTAACCCGGTATGTTCAATATTGTCTGCAGCACTGAAATTTATCCCTTAATCTTTGTGTGTGCCACAGGACTCATAGAATCACCATCACAAATTTCTGTTTGGGAAAACACCTGGTGAGCGAGGACGACCTGCTGAAAGACCAGAGGGGAAGCCCGGCTTATATTAGCCCCGATGTCTTAAGTGGTGAGTGAAAAAATATTTCTCAATCAGTGCTGACTTCCAGAAATGACAAATATGGGTTCCTACGTTGCATAATTTAGCAGTTTAGTTTTGGTTTTATTTCCACAGGGCCAAGGCATGTTGCAATGTTGGGAACTATCTGGAGGTTTAGACTTTGGTGTCTTTATGACTTTTATTGACACGCTCCACCATTGAAGCTGGCGTAGTTGGACGTTGGGCATGTATATCAGCGTAATGTGACAGGCAGGCAATTAAGCAGAGCTACAGTGACTCATGCTCTGACTCACTGCAGGGAAACTACTCCCATCACCCCGTCCCCTCCCCCGCCACTGTGCTCTGGTTGCATGTGTGTGTCACAAGCTTCAACAATAATTGCCCGCTGCTGTTTCTGCCGCCTGCCTGACTGTAAAAACACGGCCTATCTGCCCATAGCACTTTGAAGATCCACCCTCGTCTGTCAGCGCCCATTTAATATCTTGTGGCAGATTATAATGCCGGGCTGAATGCACTCAGATGGTTGTGTAAGGTTTGTTTCAATGAACTGCTGAACATGGAGCCATAGAGTGTCTCTGAGTCACAGTTGTCTGATGTGGACTGTGTTGTAAAAGCTGAACTGTTTGTGATGGATCGGTGTCACTGTGTCCAGGTCGGCCCTATCGTGGTAAACCCAGTGACATGTGGGCGCTCGGGGTGGTCCTCTTCACCATGTTGTACGGCCAGTTCCCCTTCTATGACAGCATACCTCAAGAACTCTTCCGCAAGATCAAGGCTGCGGAGTACTCCATCCCAGAGTGAGTACCTTCTGTTACTGCAGTATACGGTGTTTCAATGGTCATTAGCAGATGTTGACTGAGCTTGTGTCACAGGGATGGCCGTGTGTCCGAGAACACTGTGTGTCTGATCCGGAAGCTCCTGGTTCTGGATCCTCAGCAGAGGCTGACTGCAGGAGAAGTCCTGGAGTCCCTCAGTGCGATTATTGCCTCTTGGTAAGTGCTCCACCTGCTGGATGGTTTATTAATTACATCTTCATGTGTCCCTGCCCTAAATAAACAGAATTTACACAGTGTCCAACTAAAACACGTTTTTGTTAATTCAGGCAGTCTGTTTCAGCGATGAGTGGCCCTCTGCAGGTGGTCCCAGATATTGATGATCAGGTCAATCATCCAGAACATCTGCAGGATGTGAGTTTCCTTCACATGTGATCATTTATTAGTAGAGCTGCATTCATCTGTTATTAAAGCCATTCTAAACTGTTTTCACTTTTCAGGCCAAAGCAATAGAAGAGTCTTCACAGTATGAGTTTGAAAACTACATGCGGCAGCAGCTGCTTCTCGCTGAAGAGAAGAACACTATTCATGAGGCCAAGAGTTTCCTCACCAAGCGTCAGTTTGGTAGCATCCCCCCTTTGAGGCGCCTGGGACATGATGCCACGCCGGTCAGCCCACTGGACGCTGCCATCCTGGCACAACGCTTCCTCCGCAAATAGCCCTTGGAGTCCTCTTCAGCCTCTGGTCCTTCAGAGCAGACTGTGCCCCTTGAGTCCTGGACTGAACCGAGGGCAGTGAGGGCCACACAGTGAGACCTGCAGGGCTGTGGGTATGAGGAGCACAGAGTGAACTGCCAACAAGAACGCTGCTCTTCATGTGTGCAGCCGTGTAGGAACGCGACGCCTGAAGAAAGATTGAACCAAATGTTCTGGGCCTCCGCACAGTCACTGTGTCACTGTGCGGCTCACGCTCTTCCAAAGAGCATCCTCCACAGAACACTTCTCTGGACCTGACACTGGGCCAGGGACATGTAGCAGCCCTTCTCTCCCGATGGATCATGGTAATGATTTCAGATGCCACTCTTCACCACTCTGCTCCTGTAACAGTCCGGTCCAGCCTGGAACTTCAGACCAAACTACCTCTGTCTCTCTTCTCTGTTGGTAGACCATGTTCTCTGTTTGAGACGAGGGATTGTAATAATGATGCCACCGGTGACATAAAGCATTAATGTTTTCTGTCCTAGTGATACTTGTTTGAAACCATTTTATTGGTTTCAACAAATTTGAATAAGCTTTTTATTATATTTACCTTACGTAGCATTTTCTCCCTGTTTTTAGCATTGAAAATGAATATATAAAAGTTTGTATACAAGCATTCTTTTATATCCCCAAAGCATTGTCTCCGTGTTTAGCTCATCCCTGTGTACAAAGCATCTAGGCAGCTAGTGTGCGGCACCTGGAAACACCACGCCAAGAACTGAATGGGACAAAACTGTTGACTTTTTGCCAAGGCATATTTAAGGTATCGCTTCCTCTGTGTCTTTGTAGTGAACATTGAACACTGTCAGTTTATATTGCCAAAAATCATGTCTTAAAATCCTCTTAGCCAAGGAACTGATACCCACAGCCTAGTTCAGAATCAAATGGCTTCCAGGTATTCCGACTTCCCCCATTCTCCCCGTCAGATCATCCAGTGGGACAGGCGTTTGAATGTGAACTGTATGCTTTGGTAGGTCTGCCGTGTCCACCAGTGTAAACGGTCAGACCAGGTGAATTTCGGTCCCACTGACCCCTGTAAGCTATCCTTAGTTTTCTGGCCTGCCTTGGTGGCTGTCACTGTGAGTTTCAGAGCAGGCTTTACCACCACAGGGCTTGGCTGAATGTGTTTGCCATCATGCTTACTCACAAATGCTAAGAAACAATCTCATCTTTCAGTTTTGTTGCAGCAGTATAATATTTGATTTTGAAAACCATGGCAAAGCTACAAAGCGGTGACTGTTAGCCATCCGTGTACTGCTACTGGCCTTTGCATACTGGTACTAGCTTTAGGCTATCTAGACTTCCTATTTATATTGAAATCGTTGCATGAACTCTTTGAAATGTCGTCGTCTTTGTAATTTCATGTTGATTTATTTATTCAGTTGTGATTTCTTTTTTTCTTCCTCGAAAACACCAGGACTTGTGAATCATCACAACAAGACACCCCCCTGTCTGAATGCTAAGCTTTAAAACTTAGGTTTCTATCACAATTATTTAAAGTAGCAGCCTTTTTCTTGTAATCAAAATATTCTTGCCATTTTTGCCACATTAACTGTGGCTTGATTAAGCTACACTAATATTGAGACTGACTTGTGCATAGATTTATTTTTTACCAAATGATACTCAATGTTGGGAGGGATTTTGTAGTTAGCCACTTTCCTTTTCGGACCCGTTCCACTGGAGGCTATGCTCTCTGGTCAGGATGTAAATATGACTCTTATCACACATTCAGCCATTGAATTAATACATCGGGAAATTTTTCTCCCACCACAATGTGAATCTGTGGTCAAACAGCAGTATTGTAGTTCTAGGTTCACCACGAAAAAGTGTGAGTTTTTTTAATTTTTATTATTATTCACTTGAGCAGTTTCTGAATGCCCATTTTGAACGATAATTTGTGAATGTGTCTTACACCTCTCATCATTATAGTTCATTGATGTAAATTTTAGTAACTGTTCCCCTTACACAAAGATGTATTGCCAAGTAGTGGGATGTACCTTGTGGTAACGTAATCCAGAGTGTGACGGTCGGCCGCAGTGGACTGAATAGCATGGAATGTGTGTCAGGTTTAACTTTGTCAAATGTTGCATGATTTTACACTTGCACGGCGTGCCCTAATGAGGACTTGAAGACTTTTTGCCCTCAAAATGAAATTTATGTATTCCCTTAAATTGGATTATGTAAATGTCTTATTTTAATTTCTTTTATCAGTTTTTATGATTTTTTTTTTTTCTTTCATGTCTCACAATAGGTAACTTAATATTGCTGACTGTTTCTTTAACTGGAATCCAGGTGTAGGATATAAAATGTGTGGTCAGTGGGATAATGTGCTGTAAGCTGCTTGGTCACACGGGCATAGATACATGAAACTGCATAATTGTACAGAGAAATACACGTTTGTATAAAAACATATTTTTCTACTTCATCAGATCTCTACATGCATGTCAGCAATAAACTTTGATATGGAAAACACATAGTTTCGTGTCATGTGACTTCATTGGCACCAGATGGCGCACTTCCGCAATACTCTTGCAGCATTCCCCCCTTTTTGAGCTGTTTTCTTACGGTTTTCTTCAGCGGTTTTTGTGGACTTCTGTTGGGTTAGCTGTGACATGTTCTGAAATGGAAAATGCTGAAGTTGTATAGGTCACCATTGCTTTCGAGGTATAGATTGGAAGTGGGTGAATGACTAAGTAATCTGCCTTTTGCCCCCTGCCTGTGGTGCAGATGAGGACACTGCAGCCAGGTCAGTGAGTTAGCAGTTGGCACAACAGATAACATTGGTAATTTTAGTTGTCTTGATTTATTTATATTTTAATTGACAAGTAGCTTCTAAATGAAGCCTTAAGTGAGGCTATTTTTAAAGGGATTTTTGACCATTCAAATCTAACTCTAAAGACCTTCACTCAGGAAGCACGTGGCGGTTCACATTCGGATTCTGGCTCAGGTATGGCATCGCAATCGTCCATAGACCCACTCTTTCATGTTCTAAGAACTTTGTTCACAAAATCCAGTTAAGTACAGTCCAGCCTGTGCAGCCACACTCGCATCACAACCCAAATAGCCTGTAATGAGTCGCTTAAGCCCATTTCTTTATATTATATTAAAACAAAAAAGCTGGACATGTGTCCCATGCACCAAAAACATGATCAGACCTGTGCCAGTGTTTCTCAAACTGGTACATGGGCACTTTTGCAGTTGTGAGTTCTGTTGTGGTACTATATATGTTTTACATATAAAAAGACTTTTAAAGGTAAATACTTTTTGAGGATTTTGTGGTCTTTAGGGAAGACCGGGGCTGTCAGACGGGTTGGTTGTCACATTGCTTATTTTAGCCACACCATAGGGCACTGTATTTTGGTAGATATTATGTGCCATGGAATTCTTCTTCTCTGGCAACCATTAGTTTCAATGTTTATGCCTTTTCTAAACTTTTGTGTCTGAGATATTTTTGTAATGACAATGTCATGAAAATAAAGCATTTGTCTGAAAGCCACACATTTTAGCTTTGGTTTGAGCCATATTTGAGCTACTATATATATTAAAAAAAAAAGCACAAACATATCTTTGCTCCCTTTTCAAAGCAAAAATAGTCGTCATTTCTTCTAAAACAGAGTAATTGTGGGATCAAAAAGTAAATCCTTAGACGTAGCCATGTTTGTTATTCTGCGGCAGGGCATTTACAGGGTCATACTAACATGTCATGCCTTAAACCCCAATGTGGCACCTCATTGGTCCCACAAATAACTGAGAGCTGAGTGTAAGTGATTGGACTCTTTCAAGATGTATTTTCCCGAGTCTGTGAAATCACAAATCTCGCCGCAATACATCTTGCAGCACAAGGTTAGGTACTTGGGGATGGTTGTCTCAAAATCACAGGGGTTGTTTGTCACATATGAAAAACCCTGTTTACAATCATTATTTAAAAATAACACAAATGACCAAGTAGCCTATGTACAGTATGTGATACAGAAATATCTATGTGTACATATTGAATTAAAAATGATGTAGATTCACCCAGGTAGTTAATACATAATACATACTAAGATAGTTAATACCTTTTATGTTAATACTGTATGTTTACATGAAGGGCATTCATCATATTGGCTTACAAACCCTAATTTGGTTATTTATTACAGAGAACTAAAAAGTTATGTGATTTCCTAAATATCATGTTTTCTAACAAAACTCCATTTTAAACAATAGGGACAATCAACCCCGTGCATTGTGACAACCTACCCCTTTTTTTGTTGTCTTTAACGGTTAATAACCGTACGTATTGCAATAAAACAAAAACAAAGAACATACATCTACACCAAGGGTTTAAGCTTTCATTTAATGCATGTATAATGTTTGTGGGATGTTCTGAAGATGACCTATGAACTCCAGAAAAAAAACTGTGCCAACCAGCCCCGGTCTCCCCAAATTATTATGAATTAATATTCAGACTTGTGTGGTTTACATGGCTCCGCTCCATTGTACATCCCCACAGCCCACTGATTTATCCCCATGTCAGCTCGGGTTCCCTATTCCACTAAAACATGTACAATAGGCCTGGATAGAGGATCATATGTGAGTGCAGGGCTGTGGATGGCAATTATAGCCCATAGCCACAATCCGCTGTGGCAGGCTTACATGCATGAGTTGTGTGTTCATGGTATGCACGGTCCTTAAACCAAAACAATAAGATATGGAGCTCCATAGTCCTGCCCTTTTCGGGGGGGGGGGTGTAATATTAACAGTTCAAAAGCATGAGCGAGGCACGGATAGTTCACAATAAAGAAAATATTAAATATGTGCAATGCTTTTATAACTTTTTGATTTATACAATTTTGTATAAAGCTTAATTTATTGTGTGTTTTATGCCCTTAAGTTCCTATATAGCTGGTTAGCTGCTATCGTTCTTTCTAACATTGTATTAGTCATTAGTTGTAATTTTTGAATGTGATTTTAGCCTCTGGCTCCAGGGCGGAGCTTGTACTGTTGAGCTCCATTTCCCTCCCTAGATAACTAGCAGCTAACCTTAACACTTTCACTCCATTTCCCATGATGCCTTGCTGAGTGAAGTCTAAAGATCTCAGGGGTTGAAGTTCTGCAGATGCTTTTCCCCCTTAAATCTGAACCATCTGCTGAAAAGAAACTCCAATTCCACATGTCTCTCTTGTCCAAATGACCGCTCTTACAAGAGGCTATGTCAGTGTAAAACTATGCTGCTGCCTAATTAGCACAGAGACTCCGTGTCCCAGCAGAGGACAAGACAGACACAGACGACAAGGGATAAACATTTAGAATTTGAGTTATTTGATCAGGCCAAAATTTGCTTGTGGTTCCAAAGACACTGAGTCACTGAAACTAATTTAGATATACATTTTTTCTGCCTTACCTAGGGTTGCCATCCGTCCCTTAAAATACAGAATCGTCCTGTATTTAGCTGTAAAACTATGCGTCCTGTATTGAATCAATAAGGGACGCTATTTGTCCTGTATTTTGGCCACATCTCTCTAAATAAACACGGATTCTGGTCATTCTACTGTTTTAAATGCGTACATCATCTCGTAATGATGTATCTAGATCCATTTAAGGCTACTAATTGATACAAATGTATTAATTAATAAAGTAATGAGTAAATAAATAATCTGTCACTGCTTATTGAAAGATTATTTTAAGCATTGTAGTTTATGAAATGGCAACTGTGGCAATTATGGCATAATTATTCCATTAAATTCAAAAACATCGTTAAATCCACCAAAACAAAGGAAATTAGAGCTGATGTCTATAAAATTGCCCAGAGGGAACCCCAGTGACAAAAAAGTCAAAGTCAAAATTTTGTATTTTTTGTGAAAAAACTATGTTGACTCTGAAGGCATTGGTTCTAGAAGGTTTTTTTTTTGCAAATATTTTTGCTCTGATTGTTCCAAATCTTGGATCATAATCTAATCCGAGCAGAAAGAGGACTCTCTCGCTCTCACT
>OMNZ01075088.1:3165-13469 GCA_900303255.1 Lesueurigobius sanzi
CATCACAAGGTTATGTCCAATTGCGCTGTAGAAGGACATTTTTTGTCTTGGGTTAGATGTGAAGGGGCCACTGCTTATAAGCAAAAGGGTCAATTGGGTTTCCGAAATGTCCAGGTTTTTTGTCAAGCACAGGTGGCAACCCTAATCTCACCTGAGTCAGATACTTACATCTGTTTGTTGAGCACATGGATGGTCCCGTCTGGTCTCAGAGCGTAGTTGGCTTCGATGCAATTCCCTCGTTCGAACTGAGCCGGGAGCTTAGTTATCTCGAACCACCGGCCCAGGTACTGTGCAAGGGTACAACTCTGTGCCTTTAATATACACATTCATGATTAGAAGTTCTTTCATATGACGTACCTGCTGAAGGTTGAACCCCGGCTGCACATCCACATTTGGACAGGGACCATAGCGAAAGGTCTGAGCTGACACCAGAGGAGCCAGGAGCAGGAGGAGGATCACCCCGGACATGACTGAGGGACAGAGTACTACTTTAGCACCATGTACTGTACATCCCACCTTAGCATTTACAGACTTTGACTCTATGTGAACAGGGCAGTGATTCTCATGAGGTGGGCCATGACCATCCAAGCGTTATCTCATCACACTTGTATTCAATCACATCACATCCTGGCACACCGACAAAAAACACAGGTTGATCTATGAAAAATTGATACATCAGTCTGAATATTGTTTACAGAAATAAAATGAAGACCACATACAAAAATAAAATAAAAAAGATTGGAAGGGGCAGCAGCAGAGATGGCCACACTTCCCCATCCACCTCTCCACTGAGGCGACCAGGAGGCATCTGAAACCAATGCTCGAGCCACCACAGCTCGATGCGAAGGGGCAGCGACTCTACTCCAAGCTCCTCCCATGTGACCGACTTGGCGGATTTAACTCATTTAACGTACTACGTAATTCCAGGACGGAATCGAAAAATTAATTGGTACCGAAAACAGGTACAGAAAAAATATTTGTCTGTAGAAAGCAAATGTGTCTGGCTGGTGGGTCTGAGACGGCACTAAAGCAAGTGACTTCGGTGTTTCAGCTCAAATAAATGATAAAAGCACTAAAAGAAACAGTATTTTATTGAATAAATGGCCATTATTGTTCTGTTTTATGATTCTACAACTAAACTAAAAATCAAGCACGAGAATAAATTACTTGATTTGAGAATATTAGTACAGTATTTTGTTTAGCACAGTTTTTAGATTAGACATATTTACAACTGTCATCTACATTGTTTGGTTTATTTCATGACAATCTTTACTGATTCTAAGGTAATCTCACTTGAATTAGGAAAATAAAGCTGCCAAAAGGACAAGACCAATTTCCTTACCCCATGGGCAAATACATTTAAATAAAAAAAAGGAAATAAGTAGAAATCTATTGAAAGAAGTCAAAAACACCTTAGAACAAGTGGTTATTAGGTCAAATGAGCCACTAAATATTAACTCGTCAAAGCAGCTCAGATTTAGATAAGTATTGTTCAGGTATCTGTATTGTAAACCTGGTATTGGAAAAAAGAAAAGAAAGAAGAACGATACCCAGCCCAACCCCTGAACATATGTTTTTATAATAATGATTAATGATATTTTTACATCAAAGGTAAGAAAATGTTCAGCACTGAGTCCATTGACTGCTCTGAACCAAGGCCTGGTCGAACAGAATTGAGATGACGTACTTGAAAATAATGTAAATAAAGCATATAATAGTTTTGTTAACATCTTCAAACACTAATATGACCAACATTGCCCTGTAAAACATATACTGTACATACAGTTGTGGCCAAAAGGTAAAGTATACTTTATTAATTAATCCCCGTAGGGAAATTCGTCTCTGCTTTGACCCATCCTTCGATGCCGAGGCAATCCGTCAGGAGCAGTGGGCAGGCTTATGGTCAGAATCACCTGGCAGGAGGATTTCTTTTTCGTAACGTGCATGTTTTGGGGTTGATGGGGGAAACCGGAGCACCCAGAGGAAACCCAGAGGAAACCCACCCAGACACGAGGAGAAATTGATGTTTCTGTTTTTAATCTGTAAAGTACTTTGAGTTGCATCTTTGTATGAAAAGCGATTTATAAATAAACTTTGATTGATTGATTGATTGAAACATGTAAACTCCACACAGAAAGGCCACATGGGCCGGGAATAGAACCCTGGACCTTCTTGCTTTGAGGCAAGAGCGCTATCCACGCTATCCACTCCGTCGTGCCGCCCAAAAGCATTTCATAGAATATGAATGATGGCACAAAATCCTTTATTTCATTCATGGTTAGTGGTTGTGTGAAATGAGAATAAAGCAGGCGCGCACATCCAAAGTCTTAAGGCCAGCGTGCTAGATCCAAAAGTGACAAACTAAGAAAAACAAAAAGATCTGCACAACTAGTTTGCTCCCAAACTCTAGTTGTGCAAATCTTTTTGTTTTTCTTAGTGGTTGTGTGAAGTCATTTATTGTAAAAACTAGGCTAGTTTCAACTAGAAACTAGCCAAATGTGCCTGATCTAAAGTTTACAGATTGTGCATCTTGAAACAAACATCAATTTTGACAGTCATGTATTTCAGCTGAAGTGAGTTTTTCTTTGCTCCTGAACAGTTTTCCTGGCAGTTGTTGAAGGTCATGTAAATGTTGGCATGAACGCAGAAAGAAAAATAGCTTACTTTCAATCACAGTGGCCTTTATAATGTTCCAGGATAAGAGATGTTTAGGGTGACTGGGAGGTTCTCACTGCGTTGTCATGGAGATGGTTCCATCAGCAGAGAAAACCTACTAGAAACCCTAAAAGGTTTACCCATGAAGAGCGCTGTGATGGACAGGGAAGGTGCCATCTAACCCCCCACACTGGGTCAACAAAAGGTCGCCTATACACCAATATAAAGGTTTTTTGTCACATTAAAAAGTCCCACAATGCACCTTTAACCCAGACTAGTCCTAAGTGACTCTGACTTGACACAAACTGAGGACTGGAGGTGTTGATGTGCAAAGAACTTGATAACTCTGAACATTCCTTCAGTCGTCACACCTGTTTGTCTGCTTTTCTTTCTGCCGAGTGGCTGCTTTTGTTTAGAACAACAATAAGGTGTTAACTAAGCCTGAATCATGAGGCCAATACTGTAATACATCATTCTGAGGTGACAATGGCTAAATATTGACAACACCAATCAAGGATGTCATGAAGAAAAACAATCTGCTATTCTCCCACACTCAGTTGTATTCTTTTTCACTTTCAAGACCCCATTGCAATTTTCCATTTGGGTTTAATAGCACGGTTTGTACAAGTTAATGCTTTTTACTCTCCAAATATAATATTTTAAATGACACAAGTGCAAAAATATGTGCAAACACTGTATGTTCACAAACTAATATTTATAAATTATCCTCATTTTGAAGTAAATTGGATATACGGGCAACTTTTGAACAAAAAATGTTTACAATTTCAGCCAAAACTGCAGTTGAATGGATTTTAGATCATTTTACATATTTTAGACAAACTTAAGCAGTAAAAACAGCCATGCAAAATCATTATTCTTTAAGAAATTTAGGTTGTGTTCAAGTGACATCACAACATTCTGTTCTATCGTACTATAATTTCCTCAGTGTTTGCGTTGAGAAAGAACAGTTTGTACTTACCTCAGGCCGCAGTGAAAGGTGAGTTATGGAAGGACAGGTGCAGAGCTGCTTTGTGTAATAACGCTGACGGGGCTGAGTGGGCTGGTCCTTCAAAACTGAAATTCAATTCAAAATGAAGCTCCAATCCGTAGAAGTCATTGCAAAAGTCGAGAAAACTGTCCCGGTGACATTATTTACTCACTTGGATAAGATGTACCTTGAACCTTTGGCATTGGGGAAGACGCTTTGTAGTTTCCATTACTTTGTAGAGTGTGGTCCACCATAGCCCACAGCCTGGAGGGGCGGGGCTACTCTGTGGGGACCAGCCGTGTTAGGGACAGCGCCAGTGTTCTCAAAGGACAGCTCCATGACAATAGCTATTATAGTCGTGAAAGAACGGTGGAGCTAGAAGGAGAGACGAGGTGAAAAGGAGAAGATATTTAGCAAGGTTAAATGTGAGAAAAAAGTATTGGTTCATTTCAGATTTTCACATGGAATCACTGTCTGAAACTGATGTATTAAATAGATTAAAGAGAGGTTTGAAGTGTGTGACCTCACCTTTATCCAGGTGTAAACTATTATCTCACTAAAATGTTATTCAAACTCTCGGCCTTCTGACCAGGGCTGGGTGATACAGCCAAACAATATTATCACTGTTTTCTTTAGTTTAAATCACGATGTCGATGTCGTTTAAAGGTGGCTAAAGCCGTTTCAGGTTTGACATGTTTCCCTCATGGTTTAATCCTGGTTCTGTCTGTGGTATTGTCCAGGTTTAGACACAGTTTTCTCTTGTATATTTCTGATTGAGTTCTTGGGTTTAGACATGGTTTAGTCCTGGGTTAAGTCCAGGTTTAGTCCAGGCTAATCATCGTTTCATTCTGTCCCTTTTTAGTTTGGATCCTGGTTCAAACCTTGTTTTCAGTCTCTGCTTTAGTCGGGTTTACCTCTTGGTTTAGTCCAGTTTAATCCAGATTCAGTCCGTGATATTGTCCGATTTTAGACCAAGTTTTCTCCTGGTTTAGTTCAGGTTTAATCCTAACCATAGAAGCAGTGAGTGGAGATCAGTATTTGAGCTCAGAGCTGTGTTAAACACTAAAACCACTGAACCACGATATGACGATGTTCCCAAAAAAGCAGATCGTCGTGGAGACCAGATCACGATTGGATTTTTATCATCATATCACCCAGCCCTACTTCTGACCATGAGACGACCCGCTCTACCACCTGCGCCAGGTTACTTGCAGTAAAATGCAGTAAAATCTTCAGCAATGTGTGCCAAGCCCGAGGGCCAACGAAAGCCGGTCTGAGGGCCGCAGCTTTGGGCACACCTGCTGTGGATCTTGTATTGGTGATGGAGGGTGTGACCACTGCGCAAAGCCATCTCCAGCACATCCCAGTGATTAAGAGGAGTTAAGATCTGGACTCTGACAATGTGAGCCCAATGAGTCCTGGCATTGACATTTCAATTATTGTATTTATATTATAATAAACTAGGGCTGGGCCAAAAAGTCTTATCACGATTTTCTTTAGTGCAAATCCCAATTTCGATTTGATCACAATTCATGTGTATATTGTCTTTGAAAGATGACTTAAGCTATCTGCAGCAGAAACATAGAACTGAAAAATGCTAAGAAAATGTACAGAAATGCTCAAATATCACCATTTTTAAATTAAATTTAGATTGAATGCCCATTAGAAAGAAACCTAATGATATTTTAAACCACTTGCCTTTATTTTAGCACAATTTATTCAATAACTTTTAAAGCTTTCATTGCACTGTGTAATCCCTGAAATTTCATAAGGGATTTTGGACATCTTATTTTGGGGTTCAAAACTAGATGAATCCACCTCGGAAATAGATGTTGACAAAAATGATTCTGGAAAATGAACCATTTTGAGAAAAATACCAATTTAATGGGGAAAAATCACTGAAAGTGCAATATTTAAACAAAGTTTATGTGTTTATAAGAAAGTACACAGGCCTAAACTTGAAAATTGAAGGGGAAAGATTTGCTTGCCATGTCTCCTTAACTCCACTAGATGGCAGCATGTCCTAAGTTAAAGTCAGCAGGGTATGTAGTATTTATTAGGAAATATTTCACAATGGACACAATGGACTGTTTGACTTGTGTATTTCATGAGCTGTATTTTTTGCATTTTCTTTTTTACTGTAGCGCTCAACAAATACTGACTGACTGATTGATTGATTGACAGACATGTGGAAAGAGCAGGGTGACCACCTCTAGCAACATGGGTTATCCTGCAGGTATTGTGTCACACAAAGAGACTGTACGGTAAGTAAATCCAGGCCTAGGATTAAACAATACCAGTATGGTATTGCAAAACAAAATTAGGAACTAATGGTATCAAAAAACAAATAGTGCAGCACAACTGCGGAGAAGAAATTACACAAAATATGATTCACAAACACGTTTTTTTTAAGGAATAAAAATCATCTCCATCATCATTTGGTGTCATCTCGTTTAACCCTGATTTAGCTCTGGTCTAGTCCAGTTTTGTCCCGTTTTAACCCTGATTTACACCTGGTTTAGTCCTAGTTTATCACTAGTTTAGCTCAGTTTTGGTCCCGGTTTAGCCCTGGTCTAGTCCAAGTGTAGACCTGGTGTAGCCCAGTTTTAGACTTGTTTTAGTCCAGTTTTAACAGTGTTCCCACTCTTTACTTGAAATTATTTTCCAGGTATTTTCCAGGACATTTAAAAGTGCAAAAATACATAAAAACATTGTGTTTACAGATTTGGCGGCCCTCTCTGCCCGCCCAACTCACCAGCGCCCCCTGTGGATGCCATCTAGAAGCTTTTTGGTCTGAAGAGATTCAAGCGTAGACATGGAAATCATTTCTTTTCTTGGGAACATGGTAAAATGGGGGGTTCGGAGGGCCTCCCCTGGGAATTTTTTTCTAAATAGATCATTTTTCTTGTGTCTTTAGTCTGGTGTGGGGGCAAAGTGTTGATTACATTTATATTAAACAGAAAAGCAAAGGGAGGTGAATTATGTATTTCTAGGACAAAATTTGACATTTTTTGTAATTTCTCATGTGTTTTATTTACATGACTAGAAAAAGGTAGGTCATTTTCAAGGTTTTCCAGGTAGAGTGGGACATTAGCCCAGTTTTAGCCCTTTTGGTTAATTGGAATAAGAAATGTGCCCGTCAGCCTAATATCTCCTCATAATATGACGTTTCCAGCTGGCGTCATTAAAACAAAACAATACAAAAAGGAGCCAGTCTTTTGACCGGCTCTTTGAAATGCACAGATCCCAAAGACTCGGCTCCCTGTAAAGAGCCATGAATCCCATCACTAGGAGTAAGAATACGGACAGAAGAGAGTGAAGGCCGTGTTACATAAAAGCTTCAGTGTTTTATTGGATTTATTTGACAAGCAGCAGGATGTTTGTCACCTTTTTACATTTGAAAGTAGATACAATAGTCGGTATACCAGTTTTATTACAATATTTTTTTTTCCTAACTGGAGTACACTTAACGAAGAAAGAAAAAAATAAAACACACGACGACTGCAAACGTGAGAAAAAGAAAGTTCATACTCTTCCATAACGTCTAACCCTTCTTTTGTCTGGGATCAGTTCGGGTTTATCTTTCCTATTGGACTTTTCTCTCGTTTATTTTTTGTGGCTTTTGACGCGCGCCGGCGTGGCACTGGTGATGCATGTTTGTAAACGTCTTAAAAACATATGGAGGCCTAGGGGAGGGGTGTTAGGAGGCGATACTGGCTTTTCTGATGTGACGGAGTGACTTCTCGTAGCTGGAAGTTTTTCAGGCACCAGTCCTACTTCTCTAGAAATCACTGCACGCGGCGGTCACGGCGGAAAAAATCACCATTTATATATGACCTAAATGTGGTAGTACTGTGTGTCTGCTGCCTTTACGCCACGTAGCTGTACTCGTCGGCTGAGGTCTGGCTCCTCTCGATGTATTGTTTGTCTATGAGCACCTCGATGCACTTTTTGATCATGCTGATACTGGGGTTGAACCTGGCTTTGGACTGGTTGATGACCTGGAAGCAAGAGATGGAGAACACTTGATTATTGGTTTATAATCATAGAATATCAAAATAAAACAGGGATGCACCGATACCATTTGTTCTCAAACCGATACGAGTACGAGTACTTTGATAAGTAAGTGGGCTATAGTGGTTAGTTCTCATTTCCATTTACTGGAGTCATGTATCAATTATAATAATATTACTTTTAAGAGAAGTTTGATCAGAATTATACAGCTAAAGTAAAGCTATTTTATTGAACATTTGTAATATACATGTGTAATGATGTGTTTTTTGTGTCTCACTCAAATTATAGGAAATGTTCATGTCCACATTGTACACACTGTTCATATCCAAAAGCTACTCAGAGCCTGTGTTGTATTTGTATAGAATAGTATGTAGATGGTTACTCATTATTTTAACCACACTGGCCTCATTTCGCAGTAGCCTCACTACAGCTAGCGATATGGTTGTTTCCTTTTATCTTGCGCTAGCTTGACAGCATATTGGATATTTTAGCTCCAGGGGCAGCTAAATCTTGCTCAATATGGACATGCTATACCTCATTTAAAAGCTTTTCATATTTAGTATAGCATGTGTCACTTTCCATGTGTGGAATGCCTGGATTTCATTTAGCCCAAACCAGAGCGCAGCACTGCCCAAAACTGTGGCAGGACATGTGGTAGTATAGTGGTCGGCTGTACACACCATGTTTGTGTGTGTGCGGCGAGGAGAGGACAGAGGAGAGAACCTGTGGGAATCCCTCTGCAAACTGTCGGGAGCGTATTGTATTGTATACGGCCCTTGGAGTACTTTATAAAAATTGATTTGGCCCTTGATGTGAAAAAGGTTCCCCACCCCCTGCTTTAAACCAACGTTTAAAAACTTGTCAAAACCAGACCCAGACAGGTTATCTAGGACACCATGAAATAACCAACGTAAAGGGGGAGTTTGCTCTTTTTACTACTTTGACATTGAAACTAAGATGTTAAAAGCAGGCACAAATCTCGCAATTGCCCACCGCATGAAAAACCACCTGTCTGGCCTTAAGCCTTTATTTCACGCGGCCACCTCCTTCAGACACTAAAGCAAAGCCCTGAAGAACAACATGCCCTGCAGTGGCTCTACATGAGGAACAGTGACCAGCAGCACCCACCTCTTGGATAAGTGCGTTGTGCCGGAGCACCTTGCGGGCCTTCATGATCCGCACTATAGCAGCTTGTAAATACATTTTTCTGTCTTCATCTACTGCGCTCCTCGTCTGCTCCATTTCCTGCAAAAAGACAAGGCCACAGTGGTTTCTTTTGTTTTGTTGAATGACTTCGGAGCAGCAGAACGGAAGTCCGAACCTGTGGCGTGTCTTTCTGCATCGACGTTGTGATCTTGAACTTTGTCCGTTTACTGGTAAAACTCATATTTAGTGAAAATGTGGAGTCTGCTTCAATGTCCTCCTGCAACACAGAGGGATGGGTCATGTTTAAGGTCAGACACTGTAGAAGAGGGGAAATAACGAAATGGAATGATATTGATTTAAAACTTTGGCTGTATATTACTGGCATAAACATGAGGGGGAATGGATCATTTTACCATTTCATTTCAAAAATAAGACATTTTATGTGTAAAACTAACCAAAATGACATGTCTGTGTAGGTTCTCAGTCGTACAGGAGTTGTCCATCGTAGGCAAAAATTCTTCAGTCTTCATCTGTACTCTGTAGTTGAAGTGTAGGACGTTTCAATCTTAGTCCAAAGATTGTCATCAGCTTAATAACGACATGAGCATGACTTCTGGTTTACTCTTAAGAGACCCACAAGCGTGCTCAGGTCTTTATTAAGCTGATGACGATCTTTGGACTAAGATCGAAACATCCCACAATTCAACTACAGAGTACAGATGAAAACTGAATTTTTGCCTACAAAATTACATATAATTTTAGCGACAAAATCTAAATAATAGATAGAGCTAGGTTGAAATGTATGGTTTTATTTTGTTGATATATTAGTTACAGTTTTAGGTAAAAGTTTACATCCTCCATGTAAACGTATGCATTTCATACAATATGAATGATAACACAAAATCCTTTATTTCACTTGTGTGAAGCCATTTATTGTCAAAAATGTATTTTTTACGCTTTTCAAGTAGAAACTAGCCAAATGTCCCTGATCAAAAGTTTCTTGAAACGAACATACTATTTTCAGAGCGTCCAATTTTGTCAGAGAGTCCTGTATTTCAGCTGAAGTGAGTTTTTCTTTGCTCCTGAACAGTTTTCCTGGCAGTTGTTGAAGGTCATGTAAACGTTAGATCAGGGACATTTGAGTAGTTTCTGCTTCATTATGATTTCAAAAGAGTAAACTCAGTTCTTTGACAATAAATGGCTTTGCACAACCACTAACCATAAGTGTTTTATAACAACTTTATAAAGTTGTTATAAAATATATTTTTTTAACCTCTTAAGACCTAGAGTCCCCGAAAATGGGGACTTTTTTTTCAGATACAGTTACTGAGCTATGTGTTTTACGCAGAAAAATATTCCAAAGTTGCAAATTAGTGACAGCTGATGTGGGATTATCCATTTCTGTTGTTATTTGCTCCAACACAGGGAGGAAAAAGGCCTGTTTGCGGAAAAATGTGTGTGTTTTTTTCAGGTGGAAATTCATTCAAACCTATGGCAACCT
>OMNZ01075099.1:0-22406 GCA_900303255.1 Lesueurigobius sanzi
ATAATAACAATAGAATGGAGAACAACAGGCTGAGTAGGTGTACGGTATGCTAGTGTATCGCCTTGATGTCTGTGTAGGTTCTCAGTCGTACAGGAGTTGTCCACCATAGGCAAAGATTCTTCAGTCTTCATCTATGTACAGAAAGTGTCGGATGTTTCGATCTTAGTCCAAAGATCGTCCTCAGCGAATAAAGACTTAAACATGTTTGTGGGTCTCTAAAGGGCAAGGAGGAGTTAACCTCTAAGTCCCTCCTCTCTTGGTAATACAGGTTGGGAAACATCTTACCCTATTCATACGTAATAGGGCTCGTTACCGCTCGTCTTGTCTTGTTTACTTAAGTAAAACTGCAGATACAGGACCAAGAATTTACTTAAGTAAAAGTACACGTAGCAGATTAAATTTCTACTTAAGTAAAAGTATAAAAGTATCCACTGTAAAATGTACTTCATGAGTAAAAATTAAAAGTATTTTTTAAGAATATAATGTGGCAGAGTAAACCAGGACTAAATCTGGACCAAACCATGACTGAACCGGGTCTAAACTGGGACTAAACCAGGTCTAAATCAGGACTAAACCAGGTCTAAATAAGGACTAATCCAGGTCTAAAAAAGGACTAAACCAGATCTAAATCAGGACTAAATCAGGACTAAAACAGATCTAACCAAATCTAAATCAGGACTAAACCAGATCTTAATGAGGTATAATCCAGGACTAAACTGGGACGAAACCAGTTTGTCGTAAGTCACTTTGAAAATAAAATACTTTTACTGTTAACCCAACTTAAAAATGTAGTGGAGTAGAAAGTACAGATGCAGGCTCTAAAATGTAGTGAAGTAAAAGTAAAAAGTATCCATTATAAAATTTACTTAAGTAAAGTAAAAGTACCTATAATTTGTACTTTTTACTTGTACTTGTACTTTTTACTTCGTTACTTTCCACCACTGTCTTGTTGACATTTTCCTATGGTCCTGCTCTAGAGAATTAGGACTTAAATTATATATTTTAATATACAAGTCGCACCCGAGTACAAGTCGCACCCGAGTATAAGTTATATACCCGAGTATATAAAGTTAATAATCCTGGATATGTGTTAAAATATGCACAGTGAACTCAATCACAAACCGAATTGCAATCAGAATGGTTAGCAAATTAGCAATTAGGTATTTTAACAAAACAAAACAAAAAACGTGCAGCTCTAGGTGCGTAGTATATGATTTCTTATCTGCTCCCACAGATCCGCACTTGGTGGCTTTAGGCTGCAGTGTAATCAAAGACACACCGACATCCCACTGTGTCAACACAATCTCCTGCTGCATCAACACCAAACAGGCTGATACAGATAACATGACTATTTATTTACTTTAGAGAAACCATTTAGTCCTACTGTGCTATAGCCATTCTCCTTTAGTGATATGGCAACGAGAAAAACCATCATCGTGTATTACTTCATTTGGCATGTATTTGGGTATAATTTGGGGACTATTACACAAAGCTGAAATGTGTGCCATCATTATTCCACCATGCATCTAATCCTTGGACAAAAGGGAGACGACCAAGAAAGGGAACCCTCCGCCCTCTGCTAATGTTAATCTGCCCAAACATGGCTCCTATCGCTGATTGTCATGTTGTCCTTCTGCCCCCAGCCTCCACTGCCTTTTTAATCAGGATTATCTTCGCTGACACCAAGACTTTGAAGTTAATTGGGGGTCTAGCCACTGCAGGTGCCAGACCTATTTCGGAAATGCACGGATTACTTTCTAATTTTGTGCCACAAAACTCCAAGCAAAGGCAGAGGGCGAGCAACACAGGCTGTATCTGGGAAGCTCGTGCCATGCCTGGTAATATTTTTTGTTGGAGTAACCTATTTACATGCAGTTTATTTCAGTTGAGCAGATCAGGGTTCCCGCTCTTTACTTGAAATTATTTCCCAGGTCATTAACAGGATTTTCCAGGACATTTTAAAGTTTAAAAAAAATATATAGGGTACAGTACCATTTTCAGTGTAATGGGGAAATGGGGGTCTGGGTGTCCTCCCCCAGGAAGATTTTTACGATATCAGATATTTTTTTCCTTAGCATTCAAGAGCAGATTCATTCATGCCATCATGTGGCATGCTCCTATATTTTATCTGTTCTTATCTAAATTGAAGTTTAACAGGATAATGGTATGCTAACGTAACACATTGGTGGTTATTCAGCTACACGAAGCATAAACAATGAACTGAATAGGTGTCTGGTATGTTAATGTAACATATTACTTAATATACAAGTCGCACTTAAGTATAAGTCGCAGGACCAGCCAAACTATAAGAAAAAGTGCGACTTATAGTCCAGAAAATACGGTAATCGTGATCAACATAACTGTATGTTGTATAAGATCGTGCGGCGCTTTCCGGACAATGCAACAAATCTATAGTGTTTCAAATCAGAGACTGTGCATGTATCAATTTACACACAATTGTCGACATCTATATTTCCAGGGGATCTCTTTGCCACGGAGCATTTGACAACGCTTACTTTTCTGCCTGAGAGAAAACCCTGAGATGCTACATGAAAATACTATGAAGAAAACACTTTGACCCACTGTGCCTTCCTTTCTTTAGTATTATTTATACCAGTCCATAATATTGTAGCTAGGCAGGAGTGAGCAAGTGTAATTTCTGTTGCACACTGGGATGAAAAGCATGCTGTTTTAAAAGGTACCAGGGCTTCTAAAGTCGTAATTACCGCACAGGCTTTTATGGCAGAGCTTTTTGTTTAGTAATTTTCAGGAGAAGGGAGAATTTATAATAAGTAACTGACTTCATACACTTTTGAGAGCCATTTCACTGCATGAATCATGCTAGATCTCGCTATAAAGGGCAATGGCCAATATCCAAGCTAGATTAAAGGTTGTGCTAGGTAGTTTTCCTTTGATCATTCCAATCAGGACTGAAAAATTCTAAAATAAAGACAGACCAAGACGCTCTCTCAACAACATTGTTTGACAGCTTGCGTATCATTGGATTTTAAGACCTCAATGGATCAATGCCCTGTCAATTATTTGGTATAAAAGTAAAGCCCTGGTGGTGCTGAAATCAATACGTCACTGCTGAAAAGGAAATGGAGTAGCTCACCAAAGAAGACAAGCAACACAGTGCACATAAATTTAGAAAAATCTTTAAAAACTGACAGACTATAAAGTTCATCTGGATATGAAAGCAACTCCTTCATGAAGAAGCCGTTCTTTTGGAGGGACGTCTACAGCTGTGTGGGTCAAGCGTACAGGTCTCAATGTAATGTAAGCAATTTTTAAATCCTATTAGTATGTACAGTAGCAGCACAACTTACTAACTAAGTATCAAGTGCTTGTGGTCATCACTGGTCGTTAAATACCTGCATTGTATGTTTTTGTTGTTTTTCTCTGTCCTATTGTCAAACATTGGCCTTGGACGTGAAGAAGAATTTCCCTTTGGGCACAATAAAGTCTAAAAGTCTCTACTGCTACACAATAGGTCCGAACCACCAGGCGATTCACCATGGGACTATAACATTAGAGGAAGGTGAATGACGCCACAGGTGCTATTCTTTCCGATGGCCGTGCTCAATGGCTTTCTTGTTTGTTGTTTGCAGCCCAGGGACCATGCACACAGTGGCCTGTCTTCCCAATGTCCACGTCCATAACTATGCAAATGTGCGGGACACAGGCAGGCGTTTTGTGCAGTTAAGCGGCCCCTGTGGTAAAGCAGCACCATCATCTCCCGTGAGTGTAGCGCCTGATGCAGAGGGATGAACAATCAGGCTGACAGGTATAGTTACCGCTTCTTAACCCGGGCCCGCTCGGCTCCGGGTGACCAGCCCCCTCCTCAGACTCCTCCTCACCTTCCTTCACTCCCCTGCGTCTTTCTCTCCTATTCCTGCCAACAATAGTGCACTCTTAGCTGCTTTCATTCCTTTTATATCTCAGTCACAACTTCACAGAGGCCTGGGTTTTGCGGCAAGCATCGCACACAATTACTTCTTCCTATCAATTATCCGTCTACCCCTCTTTAGCTGCCCACTTCCTATTCTTCTCTCCACTCGATGACAACAACATACCCCCCCCCCCCCCCCCCCCCCCCCCCCCCCCCCCCCCCCCCCCTCCCCCCCCCCCCCCGCGCCCCCGCCCCCCCCCCCCCCCTCCCCCCTCCCTGTGCAAGCTCCCCCGCCTCCTACGACCAGATGTCCCCCCGAAAAGTTTGGGTGAGCGAGTAACAAAAGCAAAAGGGGGCACTGGATAAAGGGGGGGGGGGGGTAAGGATTATTTGAATAAGCCCAGCCATCTTGCCCAAAGGCGCTCTCCTCTGTTCGCACAATAAGCACCACAGGATTAACAGCTTTTAACACACATATGGAGGCAAAATCACACACACCTTTCTATTCAATGTTTTTCACTAAAGCTACAGGCCTGCTATGAATCAGGCTATGTTTTGTGAAGGCCATTGACGTGATACAACATCAGGTTTGAATAGCTCCTATTAATACATAGAAAATGACTGGCACACAATTTAATGCAAAGTTTTCCCCCCATTAGAGAATTTTTAAAAAGCCCTGGCGAAATTTGTCATTGCATCCGCTAATGTTTTCTGACCAGCCTAGCAGTAACTAACTCGCGCAATAGAAAATGTTTTATGGTCAGTTCTTTAGCAATATGCCAATCTTTGACACATTCAAACAATCTACATCGGCATGCTGGATCGGAATCAGAAGACATACAAAAAACAGACAGGCAAGTATGTGCCATAACAGTTCACACAAGGCTTTACAGAGGTCAGTCCATTAAAACACAGAGCATCGGTTACAATTTAAGAATTTACAAGCTTTATCGCAGAAGGGATAAATGAAGAATTAGAGTACAGCAAAAAATGCTAAAGATCCGCACAGGCTGTAAAGCTCACCAAATGAAACGGCACGCTGTGATGTTTGGGGAGTGAGCCTTTCATCAGACATAATATTATGTGATGCAATATCCGTATCACAAGAAGCCACAATGTATAACAAAATCATTTAAGTCTTCCATCTGACTGATATCAACACTGAAATTTCTTTGCAAATTCAGCCTAAAATTAAAAAGTGCAAAAGCTCAATTTTCGTTTTTTTTTTTTTCAGTATCATGCCCTATTTTTTTTTTCTTATACAACATCTGAAAGTAGAGGGGTACAATTAATCACATTTTTAAAATCACAATCGCAACTATAATCAATCTCAATTATAGCAGAAGCTTTTTAATCATCAGGGCTATTTTACCGCCAATGCTGTTTGAGTAACAGATCGTCGTGTTTGGAGTTGAGAGGAGTACAACTAAACAGGACAGAAGAGGAAAGCACTGCTATTTTTTATCAAGTTGGAGCTGATTTAAAAGGCCTATCTTGCCAGTTTAAATTATATTAGTAAAAGCTACATATTTTTTTGTTTTTAATACGGAAAAAAAAGTGTCAAATCAAGGCCAATATGTGGAAAAAAATCTTGATCTTGATTTTTTTTTTTTTGCCATGTCACCCACCTCTATCTTAAAGGTTCTATACAAAAGACACATGAAAAGCAAACTTGGAAGGGAAAACTCATTCACATGTTCATTTCACTTTTATATTGCATGTTTATCATGATACATATAGACAGTTCTGCCCAATACATCTTCTAAATGGTGGAAGTTTCAGAGATAAGACTCATGACCCTCCTGATAGGTTATCTGTTTCGCCCTGGAATCGTTCCTATCGCGCCTAATGTTTATGGCCTAATGTTAATGCACTCGCCCACTTGAATTATTGTCAACTATAAGAAATGTTCTTGGAATCCACATCCTCGCATCAAACAGATGGCTCAACAGGCTGCTGTGAACCATCGACGCAGCCTGCATGCACCGCCTCGAAATGAGCCTCAGCCTGTTCGGACCCTTCAGGCAGAAGAATGGGATTTTAACCCCCCCACCCACCAGTCCCTCCATCACCGTGAGCCTGAGACCTCGCTGGGGTCAAATTGCCAGGGCACCGGGGGCTCGCCTTCCTGCCAGACCCAGTTTACGGAAAGGGAGGGAGCAGACGCCTCCAGGGGGACGGCTGTGCATCAATCTTCAGGACGCCAGCTGGTGATGAAGCGCACTCAGACAGACACCGCTAACAGTATGGGCACCCAAAGGAGCCGCAGACAGGAAGCCAGAAGGACACGCCAGAGCTGAACGACTTGGAAAAAATCGAATAGTCATTTTTCTGATAAGCAAGGCGATTAAAATTACAAAGATTACAGTTTTTTTTAGGAACATTTATGACATATATGATAATATGTGAGAGAGGGAAGTGAGTGCTGCTGTGGGTTGAAGTTTGTCACGAAGTCAGGTGCTCTTCAGGGATCCACACGAGGGAACGAAACCTCTTGACGTGCGAAAAAAGAAAGGGGTCCGAGGCACTGCTGACTTACAGGGCCTCTGACTCTGTGTGCCCTGACGAAGACAGAGGACAGGTGGAAACACGTTGGTGGGATGTCCCGGTAAAATAAAATAAAGGACTTTTAAGTCAGAAGTGCCTCGGACCCCTTTCTGTTTTTGCGTATATGATTATATATTTATTTCTAAAGTATCGTAGGCAAAAATTCTTCAGTCTTCATATCTGTACTCTGTAGTTGAAGTGTAGGACTTTTCGATCTTAGTCCAAAGATTGTCATCAGCTTAGTTTCTAAAGTAGTTTGGACTCCGTTACCTACCCACGTTAGGATATTTATACTACTTTGCATCTAAATTCGCACCATTCAAATTGTGATTTTGATTGAATTACAATTTTGCTAGTCTATGTGAGATCCCTGGAATTGTGTAAACTGCATCTCAAAAGAGTTCCAGGTCAAAGAAACCTGAGAGCGTTCATATCAGCCCAGCGTCTGAAGTAATTGCTCAAGTGTGACATTTTCTGCGGGAGTGACTGTGGGAGTAGCATCAACACGTGGCCCAAGGCTCCTGTGCCGCATCAAAAGCAGATTACTGTCACTTCATCAGAAGGAGCTGGAGCGAATCATTTCGGTAAGAACCTTGAGGTACCAGGGGAGTGGGCACGGGAGGCTGGGGAGGTGGCAGTGGGCCGGACAATTCCCAAAGGTTCCCACAAGCACCAAGGCAGGGATTAGAATGTTAGTAGGTTTGGCGTTCTCTCCTGTACCCAGGACAAAAAGGGAAAACAATATTTTTCTCCTTCGTTCCCCAACATTCGTATAGTTTGGGGTTTGCCATTGGCTTAGATTTGTGCAAAATACAATTGGCATGAGATTGGCATGCAATTTATCGGCCTCTTTACATACAGAAATACACATTCTCATCTGGCCTTCAAAGTTTAAGATGCCCTTTCTGGTGCAAGCCTCTGATTTTTTCAGGCTTGAGACTCCACATACACTAGACAGCCTTGCTACTACACATACTGTATATGAATCGATTATAGACAGTTGTTTGTTTTATCTAAATACCCCTACCACCACTATACTGTACAACATATCATACATTATGACTATCGCTGGTTGTCTTGGTAATGTTGTGAAGCTTGGCATCCCAGGCATCTTAATATCTGAAGTAGCCAAAGTACTGTTGACACAAAACAAACAAATTAAGCAGGCCCATAAGTAAAGTGCAAGCAAAGCCCAGACAGGGTTGACAGTTGGAGAGAGCAGCATACTTCATCCCAGCCAGCCACCAATCAATGCCTGGGAGTTCACACACCTTATCTTAGCCTTGTCTTATCTACCTACCGCCGCAGCAGTCTCATCTCCGCCCAGCAAACCTCTGCTTGTTTTGGCGCACTGACCTTTTTTGGAGTTCTGGGAGTTGGTAAGCAAATACAACTTTTTTGTTTTTTTTTTCTCAAGCTGCCCCAGCTGGGTCACCATCGCGACTGTTTGCTTCCAACCAAGTCCACAGAGAGCATCTAATAGAAGTCATACCAAGCAAGACATCTGCAAGTGAGTGGTCAATATAGTTCATTCTCCAGTCAGCCCGATCATGTTTCCTCCCTGTGGCCACGGTTCAGTGAGTCACAGGAGTGAAAAAGACACACACACAGGCCTCAAATAAAGGCAATTGTTCTTAATGCTTGAATCTGTTGTGTCTTCAAAAAACTGCTTTTACTTCTAGTCTGGCAATTTTTATTCTTAAGTGCCTCCCCTGACGATAATAAGCATTTCCCCAAACCCAGAAGCACTAGTCTGGATCCAGCTGTTGTCACACTTATTGAGTACACGGTGAGCATTAGTGGCAGACTAAGACTTGAATGCAAAGTTTGCTTTGGCCTTGGATAATACTTTGCACACAAAACAGCGATGCATGAAGGAACTGCATCTTCTGTGTGGCTATGCGATACATGGAGGTGCAATACATTTTACAATTTACAAGATATCCTGAACACAATCCTGTAAACTCTTGGTTATGGACAAGAGGTCTCTTCTATTATGCAAACAACCAACTCCACTCAGTCAGGAGACCCAGAGAACCCACAATAGTGACATACTGAGAATAAAAGACGCACATATGAACTGCATACTATACACAGTGAATTACTATGCTATTAATTGCGCCTGAACGGCATTTGGAGCTTTGCGGGGTCTTTACCTGTCGTCTGAGTTCTGTGAAACAAGTACGAGTGAGGATAGAACGGCTAATCCACTAATGAAAGGAAGGAGGGGGGGACGCTTCATAAGACACAGTACCTCCTGTTTTCGCAGCCAGACTAATTGCACCTTGTGTATCTGGAAGAGCACTGATTTACCACTTGGAGCAAATTAAAATGAATAAACACAATTAGCCGGGAGTGAAACAGTGGCTCCGGCAACTCACATTCCTCTCTTTTTTTTTTCTTCACGGCGATGACAGTCACTTCTGAGCAGCTGTTATTAACTGCGTGCTCGCATCAAGTGCAATGCAACTAATTGCACGACACTTGATGCTACTAAAACGCTCCTAATTTGAGACCGAACGGGGTACTGGGTGATTCGAATAACGAGGGAGCGGTGGACTGTTGGTTTAAAAGGCAAAGAATGGGAAATAGAGCACTGGGGGGGGGGGGGTTGGGCAGGTATAAACAAATCAGGCTTGAACTAATTTTGCATTTTATACATTTGAATTAGTTTCCTTTATTATTATGGTTTGGTAAAGATGACATACATAGGAGACCCCTGAACTAGAAAGTACACTGCAAAAGGTGATCTCTTGATAAGTTACATTTGCTACTATCTGCCAGTGAAACAAGTATGTTTGCACTTCAATGAAGAAAAAACAACTTCTTGCACAAACAAATGGATAATAAATCTAAATTTACTTGAAATAATATGCTTTTTCTTCTTTTAAGTGCAAAAATGCTTGGTCCATTGGCAGATAATTTTACTTCGCAAGTCTAAATATCTCAGAATAAGGTCCAATATTCTGAATTCAGGCAAATTTTACTTATAAAGAGATCACTTTTTGCAGTGTACAGTTTAATTCCAGCATATTTAATATATGATATTTACTGGTAAATTAGGGCCTGGGCGACTAAAGCCATCTGCTTCATCTTGGATGAAGCAGGTGTTGTAGTGGTTTAGTCTTGCTTAAGACCTGGTTTAGTCTAAGTTACAGTCCAGAGTTTTGACCTGCTTCCCTCATGGTTTAGACCTGGTTTAATCCTGGTTCAGTCTGTGACATTGTCCAGGTTAGACCCGATTCAGACCCAGTTTTCTCTTGCTTTATTTCTGATTGAGTCCTTGGGTTTAGACCTGGTTTAGTCCTGGGTTTAGACCTCGATTTCAGTCTCTACTTTAGTCCGGATTACTTCTTGGTTTAGTCCTGGTTTGATCTTGGTTCAGTCTGTGACATTGTCCAGGTTAGACCCGATTCAGACCCAGTTTTCTCTTGCTTTATTTCTGATTGAGTCCTTGGGTTTAGACCTGGTTTAGTCCTGGGTTTAGACCTCGATTTCAGTCTCTACTTCAGTCTGGATTACTTCTTGGTTTAGTCCTGGTTTGATCCAGATTCAGTCCATGATATTGTCTGTCTGATTTTAGACCTGGTTTAGACCTTGTTTGTTCTGGTTTAATCATAAAAACCACTGAATCGCGACATGACGATGTTCCCAAAAAAGCAGCTCGTCATGGAGATCAGATCACGATTGGATTTTTATCATCATATCGCCCAGCCCTATGGTGAATGCTAAGAATATGCAGTCACTACCAGCGTTGGCTACTGTTTTAAAAGAAGGGGATGAAGTGAAAACTATAATTGCAGGGGAAAGGAATTTCAATACCCCAAGGAGGGCCTTATTCTGCACAAGCCCGTGGTTACATGGGGCCTGTGTGAAAAAAAGGAATATTTTTTGAAAAGCATCATATCCGGGGCGCAATTCAATTAGCTTCTCTCCAAGAGTACAGAGTGGTGCTCCAGGGAGGAATCTAAAGTTGGGTCCAATAAAAGAAGTTTTGAAGGGTGTAATGTTCCCAGTGCCCCCTTCTCCTCTGCTAGTCATTACCTCATTTACAAGCTCGCCACTCACAAATGCATCGATCTGCCATTTTCCACAGACAAAATAATTTGATGAAATAAAGTCGCACCTTGACTGTTGCCGCGGTGACAGATGCTGGTCACGCCTAGCCTGCTGTGCCTGCCAGCTTATCCTTGGCATTTTCATTGCCTTTTGTCTTTTCCTGCCCACTTAACTGACAGTGATCAGGGGTGATAAATTGTTCAATTAAAGCCACATTAAGAAGCCAGAACACAGTTGATGTGCCGCCTCCTGGTGTACGGGCTGTCCAATTACTTTGAAGGACAAGACTTCTACTGGCTCCTGACAGTCAACATGTGACTCTCATCATAAGACAAATGGCTTTATTTATACAAGCCAGCAGGAGGGTTGATACCGAAAACCAAGATAGATGGAATTTAATTAAGAAAATGTAAATTTATATTAACAATGCAAATTCACATTGCAAAGACAGTGAGACTGCCCTGTGGGGTGAATGTAATGTGGTCGGTGAACTCAATGACTTCCCACCTCATTCTGAACATCTGCATCGCATCTTGTTTAAAAGTGGAATGGTAACAACTGTGTTTATCCCAGCGCTGTTTGGCAACTGCCTTGAACTTACTACTCCACTGATCTTTTTTCGTCTGGCAGTTGCTTGGATATTGTGGCGGGTCAGGGAGAGGGAGGGGTAGATATAAAACATAGCCAAAACGTCAGGAGTCATATCTGTTCAACTTTGAGCAGCTATTTCTATTTACTACAACAACAACAACAACAACAACAACAACAACAACTGTGCGCCAAAAGCCGTTTTACATAATCGAAGAAAGAAAGAAAAAAACGAATCCAAGAGGGTAAACAAACACACCATGGGCTAATAATTGGTCAGTAGAAACAAGTGGGAGCTATTTTAATGTGTCGCCTGTAGCGCTCGCTGCTCTCAAAGGCTGTATTCAACATAGGAGGTCGCGCCGTCGTAAAAGTTTTCAATCACAGCGTTGTTTAGCCTACACGTCTCGCGTGGCATGTGTTTGCATGGTGTTTCTGCCACTTTCTCACAAAACGTTTCCCAGAAAGCTCTATTCAAGCTTCTCACTATACCCAAAAGCCGCAATGTTTTTTTTTTTTTTTTCTTTTTACATTTCCCAGCGCTATCTTTACACAAAGACACCCCGTGGATAAAGCAGTGCAGATTTACGCAAAAATTGCCAACACGATGTCGAGGAGATGGTTAAAACACTTGGCTGGATGATACTCTATAATGAAGAAAGCATATTGAATTAATTATAACGGGAGAACTTACTATTCACTCGATGCGTAAAAGTCTTTGGGAGAAACCCCTGTTTGTTTTACGGGGTTCACTTTTTAATCCTCGAAGTTAGCAGTGCGTATCCCGCTAGAAAAAGCAGTTCCTTCATCCCAACATGTATAAAAAGCAATATTCCACTTTCTTCGCCGGCATACAAGTCAGTTGTTAGAGGGAAAAGGCACGTAAAAAGTCATATTATTCCCGGTGTGCGCTTGTATTCCTTTCCGCACATCACACGCTCCACGCCAAGAAGCTCCGCAGTGAAAGAAAAATCAAATACCACGTAATAATCCGCGCGCGATACCGGGACGCACGGGGCACCGAGCGTACACCTCTTTATTGGTGCCTCGTTATCTTCGCGTCCCAGGTTTAGATTTCTTTCTTCCCAAATGCACCTCGTACCGACTGGGGGTGGGGAGGCACACAGGCAGATGCCCCCTCCTTCTCCCTTCGCAACTCACACTCTCACACTCACACACGCACACACACATACACGCACACACATACACGCACACAGCTCCAGAGCAGGGAAAATACGAGATCTGTGCTGCGTTCAGAAGCTTTCGGAGAAAACAGCATTGAAGACGTTTTGGGTTATTACGCGCTGTAGAAACCTACTGACACAGGTGCAAAAGTAACAACTGAGAAGCAAATAACTAGGGCTGTGCTCAATACATCGTATCGGCAATATATCGTCACGGAATACTTGGCAATACGTGCATCGTATTGAGCTTCCTGTATTGTGACGCGCAAATAATAATAAAAATATTTTTTTTTTAAATGTATGTTTGGCCCCATGGTTAAATTAGAAGGTGTCACAACACAACTAGTGCTACGGCAGGTTTAACTTTGAGCATATTCAGCATAATAAAAACTTGCACTCATTAGATCATTTTTCATATATATTCTTTGGAATATGTCCTGTATTATGGACACTGTACCAAGATACACATGTATCGCGATACGTATCATATCGTGGACCCTGTATTGGGATATGTATCCTATCGTGAAGTTGTTGGTAATACCCAGCCCTACAAATAACTCATGTACTATTTTTAAATTAGTTAAATTGTTAAAATATTTGGATGATTAACAACTGTTTATGATTGTAATTACAATATTGTGA
Organism: Lesueurigobius sanzi; assembly: GCA_900303255.1. Classification (NCBI taxonomy): domain Eukaryota; kingdom Metazoa; phylum Chordata; class Actinopteri; order Gobiiformes; family Gobiidae; genus Lesueurigobius; species Lesueurigobius sanzi. Next base: position 12,913 of record OMNZ01075099.1, read on the forward strand.
ATATAATCACAAACTGACCATATCCTTGTTTTGTAGGATTTCTATAGTCGCAATTATTATGCACAATTGAAACTAGTTTTTACCGTTTTGCACTGAATAAAAAATAAGCTTACACATAGGCTTACAAGTTGTACATGGGTAAATCTAGTTGTCTCCATATTACTATATCATTACCAACATTTAGTATAGAGTATGTGAGTAACAGAAACATATGTTCTGCACTTAGCTTTGTCCAATTATGCCTCTGCAGAAGTCAAATATCTGATTGGCTGGTGAAGTTTGAATGTGAGACGTGACAGCTGGTGTCCAGCATTAAGGAGAGACACAGAGTGGAGACACATCAATCAAGTGGCCCCCACTCTGGTGTTTGCCTGGAGCATGCTGCTAACAAAGGAGGTTACATGTCAACTTCTCAAGTGTTTGTTTGACTCTTTGTCAGGTATAAGTTAGAAATAGTGAAAGTTAAAACTGACTTGCAAAAATAAGAGTTTAATAATGAACAAGCCAGCCAAATGAATTCATTTTAAGGCTGGTAACTTCCTGACCCTAAGACCCAGCCAACTTGAGCAGATTGTTGGAGATTTTTGGGTCATTGAAACAATAATTTTGACAGTAAAATGCAATTCCCATTCCAAGGTAATGTAGCACATTAAGTTCCACTAAATTCCCTAATGAAAATGAATAAAAATCTGCTTTAAATGGTTTCTATTTGGGTTTATGGAAACCATGTGAATTCAGGAAGATGAGTGATGTCATGATATGCTTTTTCAAAAATTGAAAGCCCAGTAAATCACACCATTTTGCCCACTAACTAAAAGAAGTGCACCCATATATTCTGCACGACCCCTTTAAAAGCATGCAGACACCAATGAATGTGAATTGGCTGTAGTAACAAGCCCCTTCTTAGCTGTATGCTGGCAGCGAGCCACCCTGCAGCACCAGCAGTCCTCCACTGCCCTCTCTCTGCTCTGTGCTTAAAACCCAGTGTGACATGTAGCACGCCATAAAGAGCTGTAAAAGTGCACGAGAGGACCAGCGCGCACCACAGACGATCTAATCAATTTAACCATGGAGTAAAAAACGTGCAAAGAATCCTCCCATGCCTTCTTACTCACACTACAGCCCTTTATTTAATCAGCCTGCTAAATCTTAGCCGCTACCCAGAGCTCTCACTGCGGTTCCCCTGGTGGCGTGGGCCTTAACATGGTAAATTTCACTCGAGTAGGGAAATGCGCGCTGTGGCAGAGGACAGTGCTTTGGAAGGATAAAAAGAGCACTTACGGCCTGACATGTGCAATCCATAACGGAATAATGAGACTGCGCCACAAAGGAGCCTTCATCCTTCCACCGGATAGTTCTGTAGTATACGCAGCTTCGTTTGGCTGGAGAGTGTGCGTACAGTAAGTGCCATGTATATTCAGTAAGCGGAAGAAGTGACGAGTGCTCAGGGGGTAAGCGGTTAATTGTTAGGATCTTGTTGCAGGATGTTCGGTCTGATGCGTTCTCCAAATGTTGTAGGAACGAGGCTCACTGTACTGGCCTCCTGTAATGGACTGCTGTCTGAGATGTGAAGGAAGGGTGTGAGTGATTCTCTCTTCAATGCCGAATTGTTAAGTCAGTCAATTTATCTTGGCACGCCTGCAAGTTTGTGTTGTAGTTTTGAAGAACTTTTGGCTCCGACTAACTTCAACTGTTCTCCTGCAGTGATTTGTGGACATTTTCGGGGCACTCACTCTATACTCCTGAGTACTGCACTGAGGCAAGATAAACACACGACCCTCTCCAGAATGATTGCATCCATTCTATCCCCAAGTTTCTACAGTTTTGCTCTGATTTTGAAACATCCCTGGTTGGAAATCGTTCTGTTGTCTCTTACGCACGTGTAATAATCCTAAAATGATAGCCACTTTTTGTAAATAAGTGGTTACAGAAACAGTTTTGGACTGGTGTAAGGGACTGGGGCCAAACAGTTACTAGAACACACCCAAAATATGCTATTGTATCATCTCAAGTCATTTCAAATTATCTAAAGTATTTCCTCAAACCTTTACCCACAAAAACTGAGAGCAAAGGGAATGTGTTCCTCGCATGGGAGATCAAATGAAGATCTGAATCCATCTTCTTCCACTTACTAGTGATGGGATTTATGGCTCTTTACAGGGAGCCGAGTCTTTGAGATCCGTTCATTTCAAAGAGCCGTTCAAAAGACTGGCTCCTTTATATACATGTATATATATATTTTTTTTTAATGAGGCCAGCTAAAAACGTCATATTATGAGCAGATATTAGACTGACATGCAGGTTTCTTTTTTAAAATAAACCAAAAAGGAACAACAGGGTTAAACTAAGACTAAATCTGGACTAAACCAAGTCTAAAACTGGGCTAAACTAGGACTGAACAAGGGCTAAAACTGGACGAAACTAGGTCCACATCAGGGCTAAACCAGGACTAAAACTGGACCAAACCAAGTATAACACTGGGCTAACATTACAATTAACCAAAAGGTCTAAAAGGTCTAAACCAGGACTAAAACTGGACCAAACCAAGTATAACACTGGGCTAACATTACAATTAACCAAAAGGTCTAAAAGGTCTAAACCAAGACTAAAACTGGACTAAAACTATACTAAACCAAGTCTAAAACTGGGCTAAACTAGGACTAAACAGGGTCTAAATCAGGTCTAAACCAGGTCTAAAATGGGACAAAAACTGGACTAGAACAGAGCTAAATCAGGGTTAAACCAGATGAAACCAAATGATGAGGGAGATGATTTTTATTCCGTCAAAAACGTGTTTGTGAATCAAATTTTGTGCCACAGTCAATGAAAAAAGTCCACACCTGTCTGACAAATGTTTTTTTCTTTCTTCTCTGGTGTCGTTCTGATTCTTGAGTCCATTTAGGGTCAATCTGTGTCAAATTGACTGAAAAAAAGATGCGGCTCTTCTCACAATCGAGATCCAGTTCGAACCGTTCACCTCAAAGAGCCGTTCAGAAGAGCTGGCTCGGTCATGAACGTCACATCACTACCACTTACCTGTTGCCGGGATCACATTGCACCAGTCCTTTATGGCTCCTCCTGCAGGTGGTGGGTCCACAGGAGGACGGCCCCACGACGCTCCCTCACCTCTGGCCGATGTAACCCGCTTTGATGGTCTCTCATCATAAGGGGCTTCTGAACAGCTCTTGGTCTGACCCGTCACCTAGGACCTGTTTGCCATGGGAGACCCTACAGGAGCATAATGCCCCGACAGCAGAGCTCCTTGGATCATTCGGGTGCTCAAACCCCTCCACCACAATGAGATGCCAGTTCAAAGAGGGAAAGATCTGAATATCCAAAATATCATCTGCTATGTTGTAGTTACAGTGTAATTATAACAACGCAAATGTGTACGATAATTGAAATGTATAGGTAGTAAGAATCTAATTGGCAATAATGCATTTCTAGTGGGCGTACATCAAGAGGTTTAGGTGATTTTTTTTTAAAAGAATGTCACCGTTTTGTCTTATTGTCTGGCTACTCCCCTCTGTTCGTCTCTGTCACCCGTAGGGGCTGAGACACAATCACCTCGAATAGCAGCGGGCCATCGCTCACCCTGTCCCTGGAGGCGACAGTCCACTTACTGCCAGCCCGTGCTCAAATGGAGGACATTTCATCACCCACCAAAAACACAATTAAGGACCAGCGCACTCGTACTCGGCAGCTTGGGAAGTGCCACCTCCCGCCACAAGTTCAGTTACTTCAGAAGAGCGCCAACCTTTCAGATATTTACTCCGCTGTGACAGAGGGTTTGATAGGTAGGTTTGAGGGAAGCAGGAAAACGTGCCCTTTGGAAGAAGTTTAACGCCCCGTTTTAGCGGCTGTTCAGATTGTGCTAAACTTGGTTATCAGGCCTCATTTTTTCTTTCTTTTTTGAAGTCTTTAGATGAATGTAAGAGGATTTTACATGAAATAAAACTTTAACCCATCTTAACTGGATATTGGTTGCAAGTCATTCTGCTGTTCAATATAAAGCTAACAAAAATGCTATAGTTTGGCTTAATTCGCTGTAAATAACATACCGTATTTTTCGGACTATAAGTCACACTTTTTCTCATAGTTTGGCTGGTCCTGCGACTTATACTCAGGTGCGACTTCTATGTTCCATTTTAACATACCAGACACATTCAGTTTGTCGTTTATGCTTTGTGTAGCTGAATACCCATCAATGTGTTACGTTATCATACCGTACACCTATTCAGCCTGTTGTTCTCTATTCTATTGTTATTATTATGACTTGCCTTTCAAGATGAAATGTCTGTTCTTGTTCTGGTCTCGGATTTTGTAAAATAAACTTCCCCAAAAAATGTGACTTACGGTCCAGTGCGACATATATATGTTTTTTTCTTCTTCGTTATGCATTTTTTGGCTGGTGCGACTTATAGTCCCACGGTAATTTACATTGTGCTTCTAAATACTGATCAGAAAAATTGTAAGCTGATATATTGTTATAAGCAAATAAAGTTTGACTCTGGCTGTTCTACATAATGTGCTTTTTGATCATCTAAAATGTATTAATCTTGAGTATTAGGTTTAGGACTAGATTATAACTTCACAGGATTTTACATCATTCACGTGACATCACAACATCCTAAAGAGCCTATAGTTTAAAATCGAGTTGGAAGGCAGCTGAAATTCCAATCCACATGAAACAAATACTGTCACAAAGTTCAATGTCTTTTCTATTAGCACATATGAACAAAGACCAAATTATTTTCTCATAAAGGTGTCCAAAAGTGGTGACACTATTCAAATGTCCAATCATCAAATCACTGTCAAATAATGATCAGGGAAAACATTTGTCAATTTTCTATTTGGAAATTTCTTTCAAAACCTGTTTCTCTCCCATAGAGCTGTATGGCACCTGCTCCAACTGAAACAGAATCCTGTAACGTGAACGCAACCTATTGATTGCTTTCTTGTCAAAAACGATATGTGCTTTTCCAACACACACACACACCGCTCTGGGGAAGGTGCACACAAGAAAAGGCCGAACACACGCAGTACACAACCGTTTTCAAAGACATCCTACAACTTTTAAGCACCCCGACTCCGACAAATACACAAATTCAAAATGGCCACTGCGGCCGAGGGTGTTGCGGTGATGGGTGATTCTCTTGGCGCATGAGCCGGCACAGAGCGGTGGCTATTAGAGAGCGCCAATGCTGCCTCTTATCTCCCACCACGATAGAGATCTACAGAGCTGCAGGGAGATTATGAATTCATTACCTTGATACACAAGTGAGCCGGCTGATAGACGCCAGTTTGAGGGAGGATATGGGTTCAGGCCTGGGGTATGGCACAGACTGAAATGCAGAGAATTACATGACGCTGGATAAATATATGAATTCTGTTTTAGGCTGTATACCTTGGATCTTTGTTGAATAATGTGCAAGACAAGGGTTTCGAGTGTATGGGTATTTTTGTATTATATCTCCTCAAACTAAAATGCAGGCAATTTGCTTATCGAGAAGAACTTCGGATAACATCTACGGTAGTAATCTTGGTATTACTTGCAGCACTGACATTTTTATTATTATTTCCAAAGTGTAAAGCTTTTTTTTGTTTATTTGTTGTACCACATGCAATCTTTCCATACACTTTTCCGGCTCTCTCTCACTGTGTAGCATTTCTTTCCAAACAGCCACGTCTGGCTTTTACTTGGAAAGTGCTTTTCCTGCAGCTCTGTTGAACTGGCGTGACTTTTGAATGTAGGTTAAGAAGTTGTACTAAATAAACCAGAGCTACTTTAGGAAAACACAGAACAAGTGGTAGGCACAGTAGAGTATCACAAAGCATGTACATCGAAGCAAAACAAAATAGCATAACATATCCATATAACAGGCACATTATTGTTAGTCATAATCTGTAAAAACAAAAAGAAGTCTTGTTGTTTGTTTGATTTTTCAGTTCTGATGTAATGTTCAAATTTCTATTTCACATACAGTAAGTACTCGCTAGTATTGTTGTAGGTTCCTCCCGACTGTCCAAGCACATGTCCCTATTCAGGTCATGCCATTATACCCATGCTTTAGTGGACACTTTAGCTTCTCATCCTTTCGGGCAGTCTTCCAGCTTCCTTGTATACGCGTCGCCCCGTGCATAGGGGAGTCAAAAGGAGGCAGGCCCATAATAATGAGCGTTGCCAGAGGTGCTTTTCCCTCTCCCACCCCTCTCCACTGGCTCGCTAATGGCCTCCTCGGTGGCTCGGCTGACCGACTCGCTTGCTTCGGCGTTCCTTATTTGGCCACGCGGGTGAAGACGGGGCGAGGGGGGAGCGGGCCAGGTGGAAATGTTGCGCGTGGGCCTCTGTTTACATGCCGGGTCAGGGGGTCAGAACACCAGAGTGCTCACACGAATTCAGTAAGAGAGTATCGTCCTCCCCGGCCATCTTGGGGGATTTATTAGGATGGATCCGGCGTGAAAGGGTAGGATGGGGGCTACGGACTACAGTGCAGTCCCGGTAAAGACATGGCCTCCGCAGGTAATTTAAACACACTCTACCTGCAGCCCTCTTTCCGCTAAGGGCCTGGACAGTGGAGGGGAGTTGGTAGAAAGGAAATTAAAGGCAACCATCCTTATAGTTTTGCTTTTGTGCGCTTGACTGGCTGCACACTCGCCTGCTCGCCTCGCCTTGGCTTTACTTGTGTTCCCTGGGCAATGTTTATGCTGTGCCCGGGCCCAGGACAGAATAGATTCGCCCACACAGCACTGTGCTCTCAACCAGAACTTAAATAGGTCTGGCAAGTCCGAGCCGCACTCCCATTCACGCGCACTCCTCTGGATTAAGCCCTCTGGCCCGGGGGCAGAGCAGCAATGACTGCATTACTCGGCCTAAGATAGCATCTCCCCACACAACACCCGAATGCATACACATCGTACAGTAGTTTAAGGATGTAATCAACCTTCAGGAAGTTGGCGGAAAGTGTTGATAATTTGTATTGGGGGCCACACGGATGCAAAGAGATCTGACTGCATTAAAACTTATTACAGTACATCCAGTCTTCAAGGCGTAATACAGCTTTCAAATGTGATTCATGGGAAATTAACTTTCACAAAAGTGTTTTAAAATTGAAATGAAATAGTTTGTTTCACTAGCAAAACTTTACAATGGGGAGTTTTGAATGCAAGCTAACAAACTCTAAGGACTAGAGAGTAACCCAGGGGTTTCAAAACGTTTTGGTCCACGACCCTACAAATGGCCACACAAAGAAACCAGGACCCACAGTGTAAAAAGCTATTGCTTCTTATTCTACTTTAGGGCAACAAAACATCTCAAATCAAGTTTATAACATAACATAAGATAATGTTAAACAGGGGACTCCAACCTTCTTTACCCTGTGAGCTTTTTTTTTTTTTTTTTAATTTTTGATAGATGCTAAGAGACATTTTTATTTAATTTTTTAAAGAGTTGTTGTAACAAGTAAATTTCGCCATTGTGAGATCAATAAAGCACTATCTTATGTTATCTAGCTACTTTTGCCTAACAAAAACAGCAGTGAGCTACTGCCAAGATGATAATTCAGCACAATAAAAGAAAATAACTGTATAGTATACATTCTTGCTGGTTCTTATATAGTTTACACTTTATACTTAGCTATATTCACCTTAATGTTTGGAGATGCTTTGTTCAGAACAAAAAAAAACACATTTAAAATTTGACTCATAAATGTAGAAATGTAAAAATGTAGAAAGCCTTTGGTGAGCTACTTGGAAAAGGTTGGCAAGCTACCAGACCCCTGATGTAAAAAAAAAATATATAAATCCAATTATTTTGATGCCCTCCCCCTGGAGGATCCCACCCCCACTTTGCAAACCCCTGGATTAAGTACCTGTCTATAGACTCCATCATTATGCAAAATATTCCACAACAGCATGATCCTGGGAGGAAAAATTTAAGCAATTTGCAAGAAATTGTCTTGCATAATTCAAAAGAAAATTGTGGTTATACTTGCCTTTGTTTCAAGGTTCGCTAAGACATCTGATATTACTGTTAACCTCACGGTCTATTCTGGGTCTGAATAACAGTCTTCTGCCTTGCTAATTCTATTGTACATACTGTACACGTGCAGCATTTGCAGCCATTTTAGGATGCACCGAAAAATAATTACAACAATTAACATCTGCCCGGGCCTTCTCTTTCCAGCTTGTTGAGTGCATGCAGGTTCAACAGGCTGGTGGGGGCCGGTGTGGAGGAGGAGGGGGGGGTCAGCATGTGCCATCTCTGCTCCACCATTTCAGCAGGTCAGCGCGGCCTCATCACTCCAGCTCAATATGACAAATCCAGCTGTTGGGAGCCCCCCGGCAGAGCTGTGTGTATCAGACATCTGCTCTCATGGCCTATCACCGCAGGTAGGCAACCACAGTGCCGCGAGTCAGTCATCGGGTACCGCGTTGGCCCTACTCTCACAGCCAAAATTTGAGATATATTTTTTTAATTATCATGCCTCCCTGCCTCTCTATTGTTAAATTAGGCGAAAAAGAAATCACTCACAAGAAAACAGCAAACTCTTTCAACATGAAATTAGCTCTGGTAAAATGATAACACAAAATAAATTCACTGACCATATTTAATTTCTTAGCAAACCAAAAAACAGTGTGTAATTGTCTGTTCAGAGCTGTAAAAAGGCTCTTTTTAAGCAACTCAGTCCAGAACATTTTGAAAACACACATTCATCTCACAGCCCCCACTTCGCGAACCCCTGTGTGAGATGCATAATGCGAAATAACACATTTTACAGCAAAAGCCGGGCTCCGATACGAATAAGCTGAATTCATACAGCCACAATTAAAGCAAGGGTCGGTTTCAATTAAGAGTGGCTTTGAATATTTACAAGAATTTATGTCTCGGGAGATCTCCAAATGCTGCACAAAGCACCAAAATAAATAATCACTTAGGCAGATGCAAAGAGAATGCGCGTGGAGACCTTTTCAGTCTGCCGCGGTGCGTAGTAGTGGAGCTGTGAATGTAAATCAATTCAGGGGGGAGCAACTCAAAGCATTACACCTCTGAATGATTTTTCACACGTGACAGCTGTGAATCTATAGAGCAAATAAACAGCTATGTTTACATGATACCAGTTACGGGAAGTGCAGATGTATATTTCTTCCACAATATTTTGGTTTGGGGGTGGGGAAAAACTCATTTACTTCCTGCGAAAATGGCCTAATCTGTCAAAGGCAGTAGGATTTTATTTATATTTAAGGATCAAATATTAACTGATGCTTTAAATACTTGGTGTCTACATTTAGTTGTAATTCTATATATTAACATTTTGATCAACTTTACCATATAGTAGCTTAGGTCTGATTCACGAAGCGTTCTTAAGAAGACAAAACTCATCTTAAAGAGAGATGCCCCAAATTCGTGAACGTGACACTAAGAACAACACTCCCCTCATTATCAGGACATTTACATTATACTGACTATGTAAATACAAAGACACACCCTCTAA
>OMNZ01075103.1:5347-15589 GCA_900303255.1 Lesueurigobius sanzi
GTTCGATTATTTTTTTTTTTTTTTTTTCTTTTCTTTCTTTCTTTATGTAAATGTGGGTGAAACATAATTCACAGTGTGCATGATTGTGATAAGGCAAGGCGAAATAAGCAATGCTTCAGCCTAGGCCTTTTAGGTCTTGTACAATATGAGCATTTGTTATTCCTTTGTGTGTTTTTTTTTCTTTATTTGAACAGACCGAAATAAACTAAACTAAACTAATTCATTTATTCTTCATTAAAATGTAAAATAACCTTGTTTCAACATTCAATATATTGTTTAGGCCAGTGGTTTCCAAAGTGTGGAACTGAGCCCCCTAAAGGTCATCAGAGGCACTTTAGCAGAGCCCCAAATGTACATTCAACAATATTGAGTTTGAACACAATTTCTATGTAAATATATATATTGATTAGTTTCAAATCATATTCATGCTATAGTCATTGTTATTTCTTATTTTATGTCAATTCTCAGATGCAAAATATTATGAATTATTATGAAGAGAGTGAATTATTATTATTTTGTGGGGGGTCCCTAAGGGGGCTGCACTTGTCTGGACTCTGGGAATGGCTGGTTTAGGCTTTTGTTTTCTTAAACAATCTGTTTTAAACTGAGCAAACCATGTTTTTTTCTTTTTAATGACTTATACTGTATATTTGAACTTTAAGGCAATAGCTAACAAGGTCGAAGAGTTGAAAAGTGCCTGAGTTTATTTTTCCAAGTGAGTTTACGTATTTGGTAACACCATCGAGTGGACCTCACTTACAAATGACTTCCTTCCCCCAGGAGTCCGTGACCGAGGGGTTTGAGCGACGGGGCTTAACTTGTCCCACATGAAGACACACAATTAGGGAGAGAGAAAAAGCTGCTAATTGAGCGACGGTTGTGCAAACATGAGCTCACTTGAACATACAGTAGAGGGATATAATGTGCGCCGAACGAAGTCTGAGTCACGCGGCGCTCAGGTGTGAGGAGCTGCAGCTGCTGCCTCTGTCTCCGCAGCTACGACAATATGACTGAGCCTGGGCTTTGGACTCACCAACTGCTATTTTCACTTTCAGGGGGCACTAAGGCAACCTGCCTTCACCTTCCCCAGCTCCTGCCAGTGATGGAAGAAGTAGTCAATTTTCTTCTTCTCTAAAAGTACAGATTCAAGAGCTACAGATTTACTATGGTTAAAGTGTCTTATTCCAATTCTATTCAAGTAATAGTTAATCAATCAACATCCCAGCGGCCTCTATGACGCTCCAGGATCAATTATTTTCAGGGTTTTGTACCAGAACCCCTAAAACAGTTGATCCTGGATGCGCCATAGAGGTCGCGGTGATGCAAAGTACCATGCTGCACCCATACAGCCACTGGGTCACTTAAGATGGCCACACACTAGAGGATTTTTAGCCAGATTTTTAGTCTTAGGAGGCGTGGCTCAATAAAAGCTTTCTCTCATGGCATGATCTGTGGTGGGACTCCTCATGTGTGTGTATGTGTGTGTCCTCATGTCTGTCCTTAAGTGTGTGTTGTCTTTGCACAGATCTTTAGTCTCAAAAGATTAAAAATCCTCTAGTGTGTGGGCACATTTAAAGGTCAAATACAAGGGGTTTGTTTCCACATACAAAGTGGCATGGTGCACCTAAGAGTCTTATAATTTCATTTTGTAAAAGGATTAGACACTCTGCCTCTTCTTTACATAGTCATTTCAGTCTCCACACCATAGAAATCATATAGAAACGCATCTTAGCTGTCGGCATCTGGTGCACAAAATATGTACACGCCGAGCTAGCTTGAACTTCCTAGACTCTAAAAACGTTCTCTCCCCCATTCAAATTAATGGTGAAGCCAGTCTCTATATAACAGTATGGCAAGCTATGGCAGGTCTGTTTCATGACATTTATATAATTTCTGTGATTTCTCTTTCATTAAAGGGACTATAACAGATTTTTTTCCTAGTAGTGGAATGAATTTAGTTTTTTCCTCCTTTATATTGCAAACTCAGACATTTCTGGAAATAATACAGTGCATCTAAATATAAAGCATTTATAGTCAATGTCATGGTTTGCTGGTTAGTTTTGTAGCATTTCGGTGAATATGATCCTAAAAAGTGAGCTCGCCAGCAGCTAAATGTGCTTATAAACTCATCCTCTAAGAAGGAACAGGATTTTAGACATGCATGTGTGAGGAAAGTGTTTGGACCACAACTATCAATTCATTTTTACTAAAATTGGGTATATCATAAAAGGAGGTTTAGTGGGCATTGGACATGTATCCAACCTCCAAAAAGCGGAATATTAACTAGATAACGTCGCATTCAGCTCAGATGCCATTTTTACATGATATTTCCAATCTTATGTAAAATTTCAAAAGGTCTGTTCATTCAGTAATGATTTCTAACTAGCCTTTGACATCACACAAATGTGGTCGATGGTTCACAACAGCTGAAAACATCCAGATAGGTCATAAATTGTGATTGTCTTTGATGGCTAATGCAAACGGCTGTAGGGAATATACATTGAGCAGGCTAACGAATTCTGAAAAGTACAGTATACCGGAAGAGTCCTCCAATAACTGTCTGTGTCCATTAGCGTTGGAGGGCATTACTCCTATTTATTTCTATGGTCCACATCCGCTGTGAAAAGTAAACAATGAACTCCTGTTACTAACTACTACTGACTACTAACGCCTCTTGCAATAACCTCATGACCTCAAAGAGTTTCCAAATGTTAAAACCAGTTGTCCTTTCTAACCCAAAGCAAGTACGCACAAGAAAGGTAAACTTTGTACATTAGGCTGAATCAACTTTCACTTTTCAGATTCACTTTTAGCTGTCTAACAAGTCCCCCAGTATCACGGCACATAGCTTTTATATCAAGACTGATGGGTAGCACCGCACTTGTGCAACAGCGAAACTTGGCCACATCACGACGGATAAATTAGAGGTTGTAGCATTTCCAAAAATAACTTGCGTCCTGCGGTTTAGATAGGAACTTAATCAGAACCTGGAGCGGACCTGGACAGCGCCGTTGGTATTATTGCGCAAGTGTTTTCGTAGCCCCTGGCTCTGCCGAGGTGGAGGTTGGATGTGATTTGAAGCGTTATATTACTACAAGTTATTTCTCTGTGACCCTTTCGGACAACTGAGGCCTGAGAAACACTTAACCTTACAGCGCAAAGCCAGTATCGATTCTATTGGGTTTTATTAGAAGAGGGTGACGCATGTGCAGTGGAGCCTGTAAAAATAAATGGTCACCAGATCCTCCAAAGGGGTATCGCTGTTGCTCAACTGTGTTCAATAGACAACATATTAAACTGATAAGGCAAAGCATTGTGACCATCTGAATTGTTCAGATGAATTTTGCAATATTTAATGCCTAGGGTTTTTTTTTTTTTTTATCAAGTTTTGAAAAAAAATAAAAATAAATGCATTTCATAGAATATGAATGATAACATAAAAACCTTTATTTAGAAACTAGCAAAATGTCCCTGATCAAAGGTTTACACAGTGTGCATCTTGAAATAAAGATAATATTTTTCAGAGAGTCCAGTTTTGTGAGAGAGTCCTGTATTTCAGCTGAAGTGAGTTTTTCTTTGCTCCTGGCAGTTGTTAAAGGTCATGTAAACGTTAGATCAGGGACTTTTGAGTAGTTTCCGTTTCATTATGATTTCAAAAGAGTAAACTCAGTTCTTTGAAAATAAACCACACAACCACTAGCCATGAGTGGATTTTTTTTTTTTTTTTTGAGTTATCATTCATATTCTATGAAAGATGGGATTTTTTCCCTCATATTTATGTCAGTAATCTTCTCCCTATTCACATGCAGTGTCTGACCTTAAAGGCCCTGTACTTCCTTTACAAACAATGAATGAGGAAACAAAGAAGAACAATCTCTACTGTGAAATGTTTCAATATGTGGCCCTTTGCCAGCAGTCTCTCCCCTTAAATACATCCTTCTATGAAAGCATCTTCAGCACAATGACACTGATGAATTGGCTGTGTGTATACATTTCCTGTAACTCTTCTTCATTGTGTCCCATCTCTTCCACATCTCACACAAATCCTTCTGACTCACGTCCCGAGGAAAACCTGCAACCTAATATTTGTCTGTATTTTTGACCCAGTGCCACTAAAGTCCTTTGAAGACAAGCTGTTTCCTTAATATGGACAGCTCCTTTCGATTTGCTCCCCTCTGGTCCCTCTCCACATATGGAGCTTCCCAGCCGCAGCGGGTCAAGTGTGTACAGCTTTGAAGCAGGCGCCAATCATTGTTTACTTTGTCGGGTGCAAGGATAACATTTGGATAAGACACAGGCCATTTGGAAGAGCTCCCTAGTGGCCAAGGCTGAGACTTACAACCTGGTAGTTAGAGGCCCAGGCATGTTTTATTTTTGAAGGGGAGACACTGCAGGCAAAACTTTTTATTTTTATAGGAGCCAAAATGCACCCTTTCTCCCAGCCAATAGGGGGTGCTGGTGGTTTTACCTTTAGATGGCCAATTTCCCTACAAAAGAGCCAGAGTAAGTGGCCAGAGGAGTGTTTGTGCTGTATATTCACTTCACCCACCGCCTGTATGATGGTTAGCCAAAGGGGCGGAATGACAGCCTCGCCTCTGTCAGTGTACCCGAGGGCAGCTGTGGCTATAGTAGCTTACCACCATTAGCTATGGAGCGAATGAATAATGACTGCAGTGTAGCGCTTTGAGAAACTTGTGACACAAAGAGACTGAGAGCCTACCAAACATACTCATTTTAGTCATTCAGCTCAGATATTTTGCAGTGGAGCTGAGTTCAATTCCAGTGTAATCACGAGGAAGCTGATACGCCTCTATCGATGCGGCTTTAGTGGTTTCTGGATTGTTGTGAGTGCCTTTATCTGACAGGGACGGTCTGTTTAATCTGCCTTGTTGTTTCAGAGTGCTGTACAGGCCCAGGGACAGCGCAGTGGCCCTTCAGCGAGAGACAAAGAGAATCTATCCAGTCCACTGCCTTTAGAATAAGCCATATACAGTACTGTATGAGAAAAAACACATAAGGCGAGACATTGAAGGTGAATAGAATAAATGTATATATATATATTGAGTGATCAAAGACAAAATTCAGCAACAAAATCAAAAAATTTTTAAGGTTCAAAACTCAATAAATCAAGCTAGGAATTAAACATCAAAAAGTCACTCAAGACAAACCTTCAATATATTGCTATGTCCAAGATTGGAAAGTTTGGAATCTGTAGGAGCTACTAAAGTGGAGATGTTGTTACCATAATATGAGGAAAAATGCATTTTGAGAAACTGGTTAGGCTAAAGTTACACTTTCCCATATAAGTTTATGAAGAAATGTTGAATTAGCACAATAATTACACTCCTTATTAGTTAAGATTATGTAATTTATATGTTTCCAAGTGAACGTTTATATGTCAGAGACCAAACACGGCCAAAAATATGCATTATATTTTTAGACTTATTTTAATCATAGTGTGTATTGTGTATTTCTATTGTGTATTTCTATTCATTTTCTTTCTTAACGCAACCATGAGCCAAATAATTTCCTTTGTGAATCAATGATATGAACTTTTAAATGAGGCTTTCCCAATTCCTCACTGCTTTACGGCAGGGGTCTATAGCTCTCTGTGTTCCACCATTAACCAAAAGTACAATTCATAGCTTTTAAACTTTATTTTACTGCTTTATTCACAACACAGACCCGGTTGACCATGCTTCGCTACAAACAAATATTCAATAGTTTCTCATCTGGAGGAGGGATGCACATTGCGAAATATGTCGCAACAAACTGTCCACAAAAGTATTGTTTTACACTTTCACAATCTCCCCTGGAAACAGCCCTGATTTCACTTTGAGAAAATAAACCCAGTGGAATTTGGGACCAGAAACAAGTACCACTTCCTGATGAACTCCGACCCCAGCGGAAAAAGGGAAGTGTTCCTGTTTTTCTCTGCCCATCTCTGGATTCAGGAATGGTAGACAGCACCCAAGGCAGGTAACTAATGACTAAGGCACAATACAGCTCCACTGACCATCGAAACACGCTCCTGGTTCAGGAAGTAAAAGATAAATTCATTACTTATAACAGCGGTTCTGAAGTGGTACGGCATCGTGACCCAAAATAAGAACTGATTAACGTAGAATGTGTTTTTTTTCCTCGGATAGGATATAATAACCCTTTAAAGATGAAAATATGGCAATTTATACAGGCTAAGGCAAAACCTCATCTAGAAAAATGTAAATAACTATAGCATTTTCTTGAAACTATAAAAAAAAAACAAAGAACCAAGGCACTCTCCTCACACTATAATTCTCTATTTACATCAGGGGAAGGCAAGTTTGCTTGATGGATCCTGTTCAGGTCTTGAAGTTTGCTCTTAACAAACAAACATTCACCTGGAAGCAAATAATGACCTAATCGGAGTGTAATTATTCCAGTGACTTCAATGTTTCTCCATAGAACTAAATGGGAAATTGTTACTTCAAGGACCACGTTACTGGCTTCTACAGACTCCAAACTTTATAGTCTTGTACTTAACAATATCCTGAAGGTTTATTCAGTGGGATTTTTCAATATATAATTCCTAGCCTGATGTATTGAGAACCCTGGTAACTATAGGCCATGGCCTGGTTATTAAAAATGAAAGAAGAAAAAAACTTAAAAACAACTTAAAATATGAAAACTTTTTTACTTTTGGATAAATCTTCATATTTAATCATATTTACTTCATATTTTATCATTACTACATACAGAGGCCTTTGTATATTATTCTTAAAGCCAAAACGTGGGTGGCGGAAAAAATTTCAGTGGGTTGTGACTCGTGAGTCTTTCCTTGGGATTTTATTTTTCAATTTTTATTGACTGAACAATTATAAAAACCCTACATTACTCAGCAAAATTGACAAATTAAGGCCAATGCACTTAATTTGAGTAATTTTGAATTACCAGATGAAAAAAAATTGCTTTAAGTGCACTTTATTTAAAATAAATACAGGTTTATTATCTAATTATAAGTATGATTTGTTTTTCTTGATTTAAATGCAAACAAAGGGACGGACTTCCATAACTTATCTGCTCCAATCAAGGGCAAATATATTTGTGTAGGTTCTCAGTCGTACAGGCAATAACAACCTCAGACAATAACAACCTCAGAGCGAACCGACTCGTTGTCATGCAAATGAGCCTGTACTCCTGGGAGCAGCAGGGCCATAGGCAAGTATCAACGACTTAGAGAGTAGCTCAGGGAGACAATGGACCCTCGTCAAGTAACTTTAGCAAGTACTTTTAGCACTAAGAGAGGAGGGGCTTAGAGGCTGACTCCTCCTGCTGGTTCACTGCCTTTATAAACCCACAGCGTGCTCCAGGCCTTCAGTAGCTGATGACGATCTTTGGAGTAAGATCGAAACGTCCTACACTTCAACTACAGAGTACAGAAGACTGAAGAATTTTTGCCTACGAAGGGCAAATATACTTTCAAGAAATACATGTTTTAAAAGATTTTAAGATGTGTTAGCCCAGTCCAATAGAGGCTTTTTAGAAAATGTAAATCAGTGGCATGCAACGTCAGGCCCGAGGGCGAAATCCAGCCCTCCAGCATCAAACCTCTGGCCCCTAAGATGATTTGGAGAAGTATTACTGCACAAATCAACAATCAAGTACCTGTTGAAGTTCTCGCAGAATGCAGAAAATACTGTCAATGTCTTTAAAACTTCCAGGAAAACTCCCCATTAGGTAATTTATGTTGTATAACATTTGCATTCGGCCCTTGGTGATTTGACAATGAAGAAAATTGGCCCTCGTTGAGTTTTGCCTGCAGTGTCTCACCTCAACAAACAAACAAAAGCCTGCCAGAGTTAACTGAGATAAAGCATGTATACTCTCACTGAGATACTCTGATCTAGGATTTGGAAAAAAGTTGTTATAGCAGTAGCAATGCGGTCACGATATATTTGTAGTAGCTGACCTAGTAGCACTTTATATTTTTACTGTCCCATTGGGGACTTACTTTATGTGCCTCGTCGTAAGGCCTTGCTGCCACAGTGCCTCTTTCCTGACATTTCTTTGAAACTGTCTCCATTATTCTTTTTTTGCGCACTTCCTTCACTATAATCATTCATTCATCATGTTTCGGGCTCAATCATGTATTTAAACTACTGTTGTGGAGTCCATTGCTTCCTGTGAGTTGGGGACTTTTCCTGGGAAAGTCCAAAGTGGTCATTTCTGTGTGCATCCGCTGTAGTGGAAGAATAGAGAAACCTTTATTGTACAAAAAGGTTAAAGTATTGTGACTTGGACTTATCCAGACTTGAATAGCCAGCAAATTTTTCATGGCAGAGGAAACAATGGCGCTGAATCTGTCACCGATAACAACCTTTAAGAGACATTTTGAGCAAGTTTTGGCTGGAAGTCATGATTGTCTAAAACTTCAAAGCGACAGAAAAGCTTTGGTGTCAGCTCTGTTACTGTTTGGATTTTAAAGAGGTTTTTTTTGGCTGGAAAATGCTGATCTTGATCTAAAATGGCTTAATTATAAAAATACCATGCCCTTCCTGATTTAACAAGGCACTCTCTGTAAGCCCCTCCCCATTCTCTTGCTGTTTTTCTGCATAAAATGACAACAACAAAAACAGAGTTGCACAGTGCTGTTGCTTCGACTGATGATTTCGCCGTCGTGATGAAAGGTTCAGCTTTGCCAGATCCAGTTTTAACCCACAGATTATTGCTGATTTAAGCGTTGAATAAGCCTAAATCCGAAAAAAACAGAGACTAGAGTTTTTAATGATTCCTTAAAGGAGACAAATCATGCTAGATTTACTTTTTTGAGCTTTTAACCATGTTATTCGTCTGTGTAGGTTCTCCGTTGTACAGGAGTTGTCCATCGTAGGCAAAGATTATTCAGCCTTCATCTGTACTTTGTAGTGTAAGTGTTGGACGTTTCGATCTTAGTCCAAAGATCGTCCTCAGTGAATAGGGCCATAGGGAAGTGTCAACAACCTTAGAACTTAGCCCAGGGTAACAAGCCCTATTAGTCCTTGGGCCAAGAGCCCAAAATTGGTGTATCGGTACCACATGGGGTGAATAATTCTTATGGTTATTTTTGACGTACTATATGTCTCTAGATTGTATTTATATATGATAGCCTTGTCAGAATGGTAGCTTATAGTAGTTATCACCTCATAAGAAAATTACAGTAGTTTCTGCATTATGGTGAGCTATATTCATCTAAATGTTTGTAGATGCAAATCTTCGTAACTTATATATTAGGGCTGGGTACCGTTAAACGAAAAAAAAAAAATAATAATAATAATAATACTGGTATGGAAAAATAAATTGGTACCGAAAACACATACATAAAATATTTTTCTTTAGAAAACAAATGTGTCTGCCTGGTGGCTCTGAGACTGCCCTAAGGGAAGAGACTGGGGTTTTTCAGCTCAAATAAATGATAAAAACTCTAAACATATTTTATTGAATAAAAGACCATGTTGTTTTATGGTTCTGCAACAAAACTAATAATTATGCACGAGTATAAATTACTTGATTTGATAATATTAGTCTTGTCCAGAGCAGTTTTGACTAGATTACACATATTTACCACTGTCATCTACATTATTTGGTTTATTTCATGACATTTTTTTGACTGATTCTAAGGTAATCTCACTTTAATTAGGAAAATCTTAATTAGGAAATCTTACCACATTGGTAAATACAGTACAGTACATGTTAAAAAAAAGGAAATAAGTAGAACTCTACTGAAACAAGTCCAAAAAACCTTCGAACAAGTGGTTAGAATCAGGTCAAATGAGCCGCTGAAACTGAACTCGTCAAAACATCTCAAATTTAGAATTTGTATCAGATGAATTTGGGTCATTTAAACTTATCAAGATATACCCAGCCCTACTACCAACAAAATAAAACGATACATTACCCTACGGCAAAACATTTTTTTTAAAGCATGGCACTAACCCTGATGGTGAAGGCTACTGTGCTCCCCGGACTAAATTATTACTACAGAGGGAAACTTGGTGTATCTATAATGTGAAGGCTACTGTGCTCCCTGGACTAAACTATTACTACAGAGGAAAACTTGGTGTATCTATAATGTGAAGGCTACTGTGCTCCCCGGACTAAAGTACTACAGAGGGAAACTTGGTGTATCTATAATGTGAAGGCTACTGTGCTCCCCGGACTAAAGTACTACAGAGGGAAACTTGGTGTATCTATAATGTGAAGGCTACTGTGCTCCCCGGACTAAAG
>OMNZ01075104.1:0-11941 GCA_900303255.1 Lesueurigobius sanzi
TATATATTATATTTTAATGTAAAATCTCAAAGTTAACCTAATATTACTCAACAATACCTTCTAATTTAAAATGAAAAGCTAAATTCCAGACTTCTTACATGTTTATCGATATAGGCTTGTAATAGACTGACAACTTGGTGCAATACTGTAATATACAATAGGTCCACACATATATGTATAATTACCAAATATTATAATAATACAATAGTCTAAGGTTATTGTTTGTCCCGAAACATGAAAGTCCTGATTATCTGTCGGCCTCTAGTCCCTTCTGTACACTATACGTTGTTTTTGGTGCATATTGAAGGCTTGAATGAGGAAAAACACATTACTCATTTACATTTTCATATATGAGTAGTCAGAACTTTAACCCTCTGATGCCCAAGGGTATTTTTAGGTAATTTCTCTCACCTCTCATCTCTCTTGTCACATTTTTATTTTATTTTTTTCCTCTGTAATGCTATTAAAACACCTCCTTTCAGTGTACCCTCTTGTGTTATACTTTTTTTTTTCCAGGGCAACCTGGACTTTCATAATTAACAAGTCATATTGGGTTTTTAAGTAGGTAATAGATGTTTTAACACTACAAATACAAAAGAAAATGTTAGGTGAAAATTCAACTTTATAGACATTTATTGGCAGAGACCATGGAATCTCCGCTTTTTGAGGGGGAAAAGTTTCTATCTTTTACGGAGCAGAAGATTATTCACAGGTAAGTAAACTTTATCTGTGGCATCGTCAGCGACGCTAATGGAGCTCAGAGGGTTAAACCTAAATATCTAATAGAAAATAAAATATCTACTACAAAGATAGAACCTTATAAGTCTAAGGAGACGAAATGTCTTCAAAGCAAATGTATTCATTTCGCTTCAGTGATAATGTGCAGCAGATTGTTTTAAATAGAAAGCGATAATGAATTGACAATAACTGTGATCTCTTGTCAGCACTGGATTTTTTTGTATTTGTTTATTGCAAAAACTCACATCATCAGCAGCAGAATAATTAAAGGCATTGTTTTTTTCTTTGAAAATGAGAAAATTACTTTGAAATAAAAAATGCTATAATAAGCTTGTGGTTTTCATGCTTAAACCCGTCCTGTTCCAGTTTTAGTTGTATTCTTGCGAGAAATGAGTTACTAGGAGGATCTTGTTAATCTCCCCTCTCTTTATGGGGATTAGGGGCAGTCCAAGACAGGTTTTATTACTCAGGGAGGAGGAAGATGAGGATTAATACAGAAATTGAGATTTAAATATTAAGGCATTCAATTTACTGCCAGTCTAATCAGATACAATAGAACAAATCGTCACAACTGGGGACAACAACATTTTCTTTCTTAATCTTACTTTAGAGAAGAAAGTATCACAGATCTTATCATCAAAACCTGATTCTGTTTGCCGCAGCTTTTTGTTGAAAAGAAACATTTTTTGCAGAAAAAGTGAGATGCTTTCAGATGCCGGTGCTGGTTGTGTGGGTAGATGTGACCTTTTCCTTAGTGCAGTCTTCCATTTATCTGTTCATATCTGCATGGACCTCGAAGAGCATCTGACACCTCACAAAGCTGCAAAGATTATGATGTCAAGCAAAGGTTAAAGCTAAGACGCTAAAGCTACTAAAGCCGCACAAACCAGGTTGTTGTGTGCGTGGATCCGCTAACAGCGTGTTTAACAAACCAAATGGAGTCTGGAATTGGAGCCACGCGAATCGCATCCAAATGTGAACAAACAGATGGAGGATTTTTGTCGAAGATTTATCAGCAGCAAGGCGCCTTCTACGCTGTATTGAATCCACAAGATCTTATTTGTACTTATGGTTTTGTTTACCTAGTCTTCCACAAACTCCACCGCCTCACATATGGCCGGGACCCCTCTTTACCTGGAAGCCTATCTTGGTTCCCTTGTCTTCTCTCCATTCCCTAGGGCTTTTCCTTTATTGCCTGAAATAGCTCCTCATATGTGAGACCAGTGAAGATCACATCACAGTGCAGCACCAGGCTCCTTGCTCATCACTTCTCACTCCCTTCCTCTCAATCTGCACTTCACAGCGATTTATCAAATACCGTTAGCGGCCAGCAGCCCCACCAACCGGGTTACACTGAATTCTGGAGAGCCAAGACACTATTAATGGAATATTTCGAGCTAAAAGCACGCGGCAGAAGATCTGTTTGGTATGTGTGCTGGGAAGCCCGTAATTTGGCACACAAAAATTAAATTAGCGTGTGAGAGAGGAGCGGTTGGAGTGGAAATGGTTCCCACTTGACCTCCTGGTCCAGAGACGGATGTAATGAGACCTCTCCCTAACTTGCCACTTGCTGTAGCTGAATATGTCGGATGAGCTTCCACTTCCAGACCTCTAATTGCTGCTCTCGTTAGCTTTTTGAGATTTAGACCTCTTCCGCTGTCCTTCCAGTGTTCTCATTGGCTTCTGCTGCCTCTCTACATCCATCCTATCACCACAGCCAGGTGGGCTAAAACTGAAAATCGAACTTGCTCCGATGCTATCGTCTCCGCCTAATGTGGTGTGATCTTTAAAGGTGGTCGAAGAGCTGCTTGTTCTGAAGCGTGAAGAGTTATTGTCATCAGGGCAACAATTTTCAGTGTCTACCTACCTATCAATCTATATTACACTCAGAATATAATGATGTGTTGCGTTTTGAGTCAATTTGTCAAAAGTATAAAAACGAGAGAGGCTCATTTATCGTTGGAAAAGGTGACTATGAGCTGTTCAGTGCCATGTGTCGGGAGGTGGCGGTCCCCGAGAGCTTCTGGTTAAGGGTTCCCCAGCGTCTACAGAAACACCCTTAAAATGGATTTGCTGTGACTGCGCCAGTTATCAACACCCTGACTTTAGTGTGAAATCGATGTTTGGTCCTGTGCTTGTTTTCAAAGCTGCTCTCTTCTCTCAATTTCATTCGTCCAAATGCCTTTTTAAAGTGATACCTCGTTGACAGTCGCAATGAACCAGTGTGAAACCATTTTGTCCAAGCAGCTGAACCGACGGCAAGTTAGGCAACACGATATATTTTCGTGGGGTTTTTTTTTTTTTGCAAATGAATCAAATGAGATTGTTGTCGACCGGCTGAGTTTTCGTATGGGCCGCTCTATCGGCAGCATAAATAGTTTCCATCAAGGCTTTTATCATGAGCCTGACGGTGTCCTTGATGGGCGGGAGTGAATTAACAAGGCAGATATTGATCGTAGGCTGCGAGTTTCCTCTGTAGCTTTTTGATGGTGATTTAGAGAGTGAGAGAGAGAGACAATCAGAGGCAGAGGCTGGTCGATAGTGTTTGCAGGTTGCCGTGTGGAGAAAGGTGACAGGCGGCAGAAGGGCATGAACGAGGCGCTGCCATTGATCGCCGGCAAAATGCAACACGCCATTTTTGCTTTCTCTGCCCGAGCAGCGCATGGCCACGCACGGTCACACGCAGGGCCCGGGCTGATTGTGCTTTTATTTGACAGTGCAGAAGAAGAATCGCTCTGACAACAGAAGGTTTGCGCACAATCAATCAGGTTTCACTGAAAAGCAAGAAACTGTGCCCATGTTCTCCTGAGTGACTTAAAAGGCCATTTAACACATGCAATGGGACTTTAAGCACCAACATGGGAGAAAATGCACTGGATCACAGATGTTGGAAAGAGATGGATGCGACAAAAAAGTTATTTCGTTTTGAAAGCCCTCATAAACCTGCTGGCATCACAGCTCAGCCGCTAGTTTTTCCCCCCACATAGTTATAAATGCTCCTATTTTTATGCATACAGTTGTTTACCGAGCAAACGTGTGGTAAAGCTAATGTTTGCGACAATAGTTCAAAGGCAGTCGGATTCCACTTCTTCGATTGACTGCAGACAAGAAAGTGAACTTAGATGTCTTGCTCTAAAGGAAACACATCAGAGGGATTTGAAGTTGTTTTTTTGCTACTAGTTTGTTTTTATGGTATGTAGCGATGTTATGGCAAATTGCCCCTCTTATCGCACTTGGCAATTCTCCAAGTGGTAATCATTACTTCCTTTCATAATCTGACCCTGTCTCTGTCGCTGACATGGGTAAGAAGAGAGCTTTGACATTTGCTGCTCTTTGTCAATAGGTCATGATGAAAACGCAGACGCAAAAAGGCAGGCCGCATGGACAACTATTGATCCGCTGTCTCACGGTTAGCTGTACAGATAGATGATAGGCACCGGAGAGGGAAAGGCTGAGCCATTCTGCAGTAACTACAACAAAGGCAGCTTTGTGAGGCAACTCCGCTTGTCCATCCATCTCGAGCTGTCCGTTCACCCGGCGAAGATGGCAGGCTAATTCACTTAGACTGCTCTGTGGATGGCCATTATCCCTGGGTGGTGTGCTGTCTGCGGGGTGGCTCTGCCATGATATCATCATGGCACTCACTTAAATATATATCACTGCTGATTGATATCTGCCGCCCAGCAATAATTGCTGAATTGTGGACCTTTTAAGGCTGTTTGGCTGCACGCTCTGTGCACACTGAGACAGCTTCTCCCCATTTAATCAAATTTAGCAGTTAAGTGGTTGAATGCTCTCTTTGTAAAAGCTCCAGTCCTACACAGCTCACTGCTCTGCAACGAAACATCACAAATACAAACCATAAATTAACCAGAAACCTTTTGCTGGTTTTAGCCAAAATACTGTGTCCGTTTTTTGTTGTAAGCATTAGATAGAATATGAA
Organism: Lesueurigobius sanzi; assembly: GCA_900303255.1. Taxonomy (NCBI): domain Eukaryota; kingdom Metazoa; phylum Chordata; class Actinopteri; order Gobiiformes; family Gobiidae; genus Lesueurigobius; species Lesueurigobius sanzi. The sequence goes on from OMNZ01075104.1 coordinate 4,682, forward strand.
AAAAATCATCTTAATCAGAATTCAGTAACAAAAATTAAACATATTTATAACTATTTATAAGGTAAGTAAATATTTTTCCTGATGAAAATGGGATTGATCCATAGCCACAGCCATGTTTCAAAGCAACCTTGAATCGCCATCTTAATTTAGCTGAAAGCTACAGGTGGACTGAGTCAGTCGAATGAAGCCACTGTGACATCTGACTCGTCTTTAGATTTGGTTTGCTTTCTGTGTGACCCGGCAGGTTCACTGCGTTCCTGCAAACCACACAAATATTTTCCTTCCCTTTTCAATTTTCAGTGAGCTGCTTTCCTTTTAAAAACCCTGAGCATGTGTGAATCTCTCCCAGCACTGCCTCCTTCAGTCACCTCACTGTGAGGCTGGTCATCGCAGAACTCAATACATACATAAGAGTGTAGAGCGCTAGTTGCTCAGGGAACACTTATTTCACAGATCAGCGTGATCCTGACGTGAAACACAAGATGATAGAAAATCATTTCAACATAGAACACATTTGTATAATACAAATACATCTTATATCAAGGACTCTGTCTATTTTACAAATATATTTACAAATATGTATTTCCTTTTTGGTCTTATGTTATACATTGAAAAATGTTATAATTTCAGCTACAAATCACACAAGGATAATTACAGTTAATGTTGAGCTGTAGTTTATTTCTTGCCGTGTTTGGCGAACACATTGTTAGATGCTAGAGGACACAGGGAGACAGAAAGCATGTCTTGTACATGCACACTAGGGAGGAGGGATGTGCTGCAGCAGCAGTGTGACATTACTGGGACATGAACCTCAGCCACTGCAGTAACTGCAGCTCACTCCAGGGACCAATTCCTCCATTCTTCTGCAGCTCAGTCTGAAGACAAAGCACCCTACCCAGACTATTATGTGCCGTTATACACAGTAACATTCTGTAAATGTAAAAGAAATGCATGTTGTGACACATGTCATGTCTTGTTTTGATGCAGAAACTTCTACTACATCACAATGCTTCGAGACCCTGTGTCCCGGTATCTGAGTGAGTGGAAGCATGTCCAACGCGGAGCGACGTGGAAAACAGCTCTACACATGTGTGACGGGCGTCCGGCCACTCAGGACGAGCTGCCCGCCTGCTACAGCGGAGACGACTGGACCGGTGTGCCTCTGGCAGACTTCATGAACTGCCCTTCCAACCTGGCCAACAACCGGCAGGTGCGCATGCTGGCGGACCTCAGCCTGGTAGGCTGCTATAACATGTCGTCTATGAGCGAGCTGGAGAGGGGCCACGTGCTGCTGGCCAGCGCCAAGGCCAACCTCCGGAACATGGCCTTCTACGGTCTGACGGAGTTTCAGCGCAAGACGCAGTACCTGTTTGAGAGGACGTTTGGCCTGCGCTTCATCCGGGCCTTTACACAGATCAACAGCACTCGTGCAGCCAGTGTGGGCATCAGTGAGAAAATCCGCTGGCGCATCGAGGGCCTCAATGCTCTGGACGTAGAGCTTTATGAATATGCCAAGGAGCTGTTCCTGCGCCGTTACCAGTATCAGCGGCAACAACAGCACCTGGAGGACCGTCTGCGCAGACGGCAGCTGAGGCAGCACAGGCAGCGGCTGCACAGGACATACTGGGCCCAGCTGCTCAGACTGGGGACAGGAGCAGAGGAGGACGAGGACCAGAACGAGGTGGTGAACACACTGGACGAGGTAGCCACCACAGAGGATTACAGCAGCCAAGTGGTTCGATGGTAACAGGAGCTGGACCATTGTGCTATTCTCTGCTCTCCATTTCTGTTGTGCTCCAAAAATTGCTACTCTACAAACCTCTGCGCTTATTGGACTACCCAATAGTGTCTTAATATTTACGATGGATGTATTTGTCATGGCAACAAACTTTTGTATTTATGTTTTTCGTAAGGCTCTATTTTAACAAAGCACTGGTTAATTTATTCATTAGCTTTGAATGTTATAAACCTTACCTTGAGCAGGCTTCAGTGTGCAGTGTTTTCTAAAGGAGCTGATGTGAGTCTGAGGGTGGCTGTGTATGTGATATACTGTGTTGATCAGTGAAGTATTGTAGCTACTCTGTGGTGTTTGGCTTCAAACAAATATCCAAGCACAAACTTGGCAATAGTCTGCAGTGTTTTTATTCTGACTGATTTAGCTGCAAAATTCACAAACAATCAAAGCAATGTCTTGCAAGAAATGTGTTTAATAAAAAAAAATAAGCAGCATCCAGTGATGTGCAAGTGTTCCCAAGAACTCTCTGGTCTGCATGTGTACATGCACGTGTTTTGCCTTTCACAGCATGTTCTCACCATAAAAATGTGAAATCTTTGTGCTCTGTGCCAACTTTTTCTACACGCACCACAGACTTACACATATTTCAACAAGATGCAAAACGGAATTTGTGTGGACTGAAAGACAGGGTGTCAGACTTGGTTTCAGCGCTCTTACATCACGGACAAAGAACATTGGTATTTCCACCATTAGGACATTGATCACAGGCTCTTCGCTTCCAAATTGATCATTTAAAGTTCAATTGACCATGACTCTAGCACAGCAGAGAAAAAAAAGAAAGCCAGCAATTCACTGAATGCTTTTTCCCTTCTCTAATCTGACAAACGTACAGCACTCAGCTCCACTGGCGTTCCATTTGCAACACACCGGCAAAACAATCTATTTCCATGCTGCAGACAACAGGCCTGGACGACGCGAGGTGCCGGAATCATTGGCTCATATATATTTTTTATTTATTTATTTGCAAAATGGAAAATAAGCATAAGGATAGCAGTGTGAAAGGAGAGGAAATGGTTATGGTTAAAGACTAAAATAGCTCCTCTATCAACTGTTATGTCCTCTTTTACTCAGAGCATGGAACCGAAGATTATAATGATCTCCAGTGGTCAACAATAATGTACTGGGATTTGCATTGTTTGCCCAACACATTATTACACTCAACACACATTTGATTTCATGACTGTCGTACAGTGGGGAAAAAAAATATTTAGTCAGCCACAATTGTGCAAGTTCTCCTACTTAATAAGATGAGAGAGGCATGTAATTTTCATCATTGATACACATCAACTATGAGAGACAAAATGAGAAAAAAAAATCCAGAAAATCACATTGTCTGATTTTTAAAGAATTTATTTGCAAATATGGTGGAAAATTAGTATTAGTATTAGTATAGTGATAAGTTGAACCTTCCATCAGCAAAAGTCATTGAAGATGAAACGTGGCTGGGTCTTTCAGCATGACAATAATCCCAAACACACCGCCCGGGCAACGAAGGAGTGGCTTCCTAAGAAGCATTTCAAGGTGCTGGAGAGGCCTAGCCAGTCTCCAGATCTCAACCCCATAGAAAATCTTTGGAGGGGGTTGAAAGTCTGTGTTGCCCCAAAACATCACTGCTCTAGAGGAGATCTGCATGGGCCAGAATGGGCCAAAATACCAGCAACAGTGTGTGAGAAACTTGTGAAGACCTACAGAAAATGTTTAACCTCGGTCATTGCCAAAAAAGGGGATATAACAAAGTATTGAGATGAACGTTTGTTATTTTCCACCATAATTTGCAAAAAATTCTTTAAAAATCAGACAATGGGATTTTCTGGATTTTTTTTTTCAGATTTTGGCTCTCATATTTGAGGTGTATCTATGATGAAAAGTAGGAGAACTTGCACAATTGTGGCTGACTAAATATTTTTTCCCCACTGTATACTGAGCACAAATCTACTATTATGCAAAGTAATAAATTAGCAAAAAAGGCTGGATGATTATTATGTACCATGCAGGAAAACATGGGTGAATGCCACTGGTAATGCTTACCTATCGGGGAGAGGTATATCATATTGAAAATTCTCTACCATGCGTTTCTAGAGCGCTGTTCTTTCTCAAGCCTTAACAAAAAAACAGACAATGGAGGTGTGAACTTAGAAATGGAGGACTGAACTGCTGCCTTGTTAACTTATGACGAGGTGAAAGCATGTGCTCTGAGGGCTAAGTGCTCAGATACAACCTTCAGTCTTTCACAGATCAGTAGCTACTGGAGGTGTTGGGCTGCAACATCATTTTCACAGCTTGAGGAGACAAAAGCAGCAAATCCGCCTCATGTGTGCTTTTATTTTTAGACTTAATTCTTTTTATTTTGGCACATGCCAAAATATGGATCTGCAAATCCTGCATTTGATCCGCAAACACACCTTTGTAAAGAGAGAACCGTGAACAGGAAATTCTCAGTGTTACTGTAAATAACTATAAAAAGGAAGTCAAACAAACAACGTAAAAATGCAGTGGAAATGGAATACAAAAAGGTACAGTAGACTGTATGTTTATGGAGACAGTAAAGCCAGGCGCCTCATTTTGGCAATCTCGTTTTAAAATTTTAAAAATCCACATTGGTACAGTACAGTAATTGGTAATTACACCCACAACAAGAGCACAGTTCAGTCACAAGTTACTGTCACAGCTTCAGCTACGGGACGTGAAGTGTTCTGCATTACTCCACAGGTTCACCAGCGAGATGCTTCTTTCTCAGCCTGGCCTGGCAGCAGAGGAGACTGACAAAGGCCTATTTGAATATTTCTCCTGACAGAGTGCACAGAGCCAGGTCAAAGAAGGTGTTCAAGGCGGCCACAGGTCTGGAGATAATGCATGCTGCATGCACTGTGTTTCTGACAGTACATGACAGGTGTGGCATGTTGCGTGTTTCAATACGCACAACACACAGGACGTGATAGAGCAGAAAACACAGTACAAACACCACCAGAATGAGGATAATGACGCAACGAGCCAGTCTGCGAGAGGTACCACGATCCGAATGTAACATATGGAGACCACCAGCAGAGGAAGCACAAATCCAAAGGCAGTGATGAGCAGTCTGTACAGACAAATGTCCTGACGTCAGTGATGCTGGCAAAGTCCAAGCAGCAAGTCTGATTATCTCCCTCCTTCATATCGATTATAATCAGAACGAACAATCTCTGCGGCAGCTATAATCCACACAACAGCACAAGCTGTGCTTTCACTGCACCCAAGGGGCCCACAGGGGCCGTGCCACCACCACATGAACAGAGTGATACATCTCAGGAACATTATGCTCCCGTACAGGTTAAAGTAAAAATGAGACGTGTAAAGCGACACATAAAGTCTCCAAGAGGCCAGCGGTCCCCATGGCTGTAGTAATACACTAAAGCCTGGTTTATGTGCAGCCGGCCACGCCCACCTAATTGCTGTAATTGCTACCGTTCAGGATCTACGTTGCTCCTCTACGTTCACATTGAGATGAATATTTTGAATAAAAAGTGAACACTCAAAAGCACAAAAACAGGGGAACTCTCGAAAATAAATTGGACAATGTAGATCAAAGGAGTTTGTTATCTGTTGCGTTTGGATCAGCCAATCACAGAGCTGCAGTGTCCGGCACGTTGCCGTATAGTGAAGCCTAGCTTATACTCGGCCGTTCTCCGCGTGTGTCTGCGTTTAGATGCAGATGGAAACTAGCTGTTTAGCTATAATCTGTTGCAGAACATATCTGTCTTTGAGCTTAATGTCTCTGTGCACCGTCCATTCAATAAAGACTAAACTAAACTTTAACGCACCTGGCAGCCAATCAGAGAGCTTGCAGGAGCAGCGGATACGCACATGTGTCGCGGACGTGCACCTCCTCCAAAAAGTCACTCCGCGTGGAGCTGTGATTGGTTGAGTCATGCGTTCCACCAGGAAACAGACAACAAACACCTTCAATCTCCCACTTCCAAGTGATTTTCCATCAATATATTGCTCTCCTGTTTTAGTGCTTTTGTGTTGTGACTATGTTAAAAATATAAATAAATATAAAATACTTTGCAACGTGAATGCAGGGGAGAAACGCGGAGGTTCATACGACTTGGGCTGATGTCTTGAGAGCAGCACATGAAAAATGCACATGAACACTCGCCCAACTGGGAAAAACAAGTGGGGAACTGTGGTCGAAACAAGCTTCCCGACTTCCGCATCTGACGCAGAAATCAGCAGATTTGTTAATTTTTCGTTAAATGTGAGCTTCTTGGTTAAACACTGCTACTTTCACAGGTTTACTATGAGCCTTTGTTTTCTTTGGAGTAACATATTTGTGAGAGAAATGCCCGAAATTCATGCTAGCAATAAGAAAATGTATGAGATGCCAATCCAAAGTTTAGCTTTTCGAGATGCTAACACCAAATGTAAATAGTTAGCTCTGTTAAATGCTAATTAGTGATGAAAGACAGTTTTTATTTGGTGAAATCAAAATCCCCACTTTCCAACATAGAAAGCACATGAACACAAACCAACTGGGAACAGCGGACTTCCATCTGGGGAATATGAGTTCCCCAGTTCACATGACTGGTTTATGGTAGTCCGTCGACTCCTCCCCTCACTGCAGACTGTACCTGGCAACCAATCAGTGGCCACGTGGGGGCTACGGATCCGGAGTAAAACCGGAGACGTGCGCTTCCTCACAAATGTCACTATACGGCAACGTGCCGGACACTGCAGCTCTGTGATTGGTTGATCCATGCACAACAGATAACAAACTCCTTCGTTCTGCATGGTCCAATTTATTTTCGAGTGATACTTTGTTTCCCTGATTTAGTGCTTTTGTGTGTTCACTTTTGATGTGATTAAAAAAATTCAAAAAGAAGATTCATTTCAATGTGATGCAGAGGAGCAACGTAGAAGCCCGAACGGTTCTACCCCCCTCCAGCCGTACGGCAATTTGGTGGCCGCAGCACCCACGGGGTCGGCACCTATGCATGGATCAACCAATCACACAGCTGCAGTGTCCGGCACGTTGCCGTATAGTGACATTTGGGACGAGGTGCACGTCTCCGGTTTTACTCCGAATCCGTAGCCCCCACGTGGCCACTGATTGACTGCCAGGTACGGTCTACGGCGAGGGGAGGAGTCGACGGATTACCATAGGTCTCTGTTTCTACTCTGAATGCGTAGCCCCCGCTGATTGGCTGCCAGGTTCTACGATGAGGGGAGGAGTCGACGGACAACCATTAATCAGCCTTAAGTAGGGCATGCTCAAAAAGAACAGGTCAGTGAGAGCCAGGTTGACCATAATGATGCAGCTGGTCTTCCATGGTCGGAACTTAAACACATAGATCATCAATCGTAGGCAAAAATTCTTCAGTCTTCATCTGTACTCTGTAGTTGAAGTGTAGGACGTTTCGATCTTACTCCAAAGATCGTCATCAGCTACTGAAGGCCTGGAGCACGCTGTGGGTTTATAAAGCTAG
>OMNZ01075105.1:0-16345 GCA_900303255.1 Lesueurigobius sanzi
CTACAGCTGGTGGTTGATTATCTTTTATCTCGCGCTAGCCTGCATGTTAGCATAATATTGGATATTTTAGCTCAAGGAGCAGCTAAATGTTGGTCAATATGGACATGCTACACCTCTTTCAAAAGCTGTTCCCGAGGCCGTTTTAGTCGCTGGGTTTATTTTACAGATGCATTTAGTCCCTCAGCATAATACGCTAAGAATCGTCGTTAGCGGTTAGCTGCTGGTTAGCCACCATTAGCACTGCCTTTGTCAACACGGTAGACGCACCACTGAAGTAAATATTTAGCACTGGTTAAATTTAGCATAAACTGATTTAGGGAATGGGTCTGTAATAAGTCAGATCTGTGGAGGATTGTATTTCCTCTTATGAATGCTTCAGTTTGTGAAGCTCTGTCAGGCTGCTGTGAGGTGCGCTCACTGCTACTGCGCTCATAGGTGCAGCACGTCAATTGGTATCAGTCCCTTAGTATCAGAGCCTCATTGAGTACGAGTACACGGAGGTGGTATCGGCCCGATACCCGATACTGGTATCGGTATCGGTGCATCCCTATTTATGATGGTAACCAACATTGGATTTTAGGCATTTGGAATACGCACTGCTCTGGATTGTTAGACACAATGCAGACAGGACTTCAGGACAACCCTAAACAAGCCCACACTGATTTTTCTTTTTTTATTATTTTGAAATGTAACCACTATTACTCATTGTGTTATTAAATGTCAGCTAAGATTTATCTGAGAGCCACATGCAGTCATCAAAAGAGCCACATCTGGCTCCCGAGCCATAGGTTCCCTACCCCTGCTCTAAGCTTTCTAATGATGTGTAACACATGGAAATCTGATAATATTTGGAGAAGTTGTGACTTTTGAAGGTTGATCCTTTGGAAAAGATACTCCTGAGATAAGCCCTTTCTCTCCTCATTTACATCTCATTTCCTTTGACCATTTTGTCATTGGCTGAAGCGACTGTCAATCAAGCAGTTGGCGGTGACGTGGTGCAGTTACGCAGCGCATTGTCTCTAAGAAAATAAATTATAAGTTGTTTGTTTTCGATGCTGAAATGGCGGCGGAAAAGCTGAAGTTCGAGCATTTCTCTCATTCATGATACTTGGCACCACTTTCATGTGGACTATGTTTGTGTAAAAAGGGGTAAACATGGGTCTGCTAAGGAAGAATTCTTCTGATGAAAACAACGCAAAGTAAACAATTTAAGCTTTTTACGAGGAGAATACTGTCTGAAATGATCACACCAGAATGTCCAGTATGGAAATGAACTGTGCCCACTGAATATCCTGAAAATACACCCGGTTTTCAAATATCTTTTATCACTATTGTCGCATTTCACAAACTTCAATAAAAAAAATAATAGTTTTCCATACAGTCCGATCAGGTTCATAAGGTCTTCTAGTAGCAATGCTACTTTCTTTTATAGTCAAACCTGTGTATTTGTTGTTACCTTTGCAGTTTCGCCTTCCTCAGAAGTCACGTGACACTTATGAGGAAGGAGCAGAAGAAAGGTCTGACTATAAGAAACAGTTTTCCATATATTTTAATGTTAAAACGTGAAATACTGTATCTGCTAAAAACATTGATAGTTATTGCCATAGTGCGGAACATTTCAGGACAATTATTAAACATTCACAAAAAAGTCAAATCATAAACCAAAAGTGATACCAAACATGCTCTTAATGGTCCGATGGACAATATTATTTCTCACCAATAAAAACCTTCAGGGACTGTGGGTGGAAATTAGCATGTTTTATGTAACCTGGCATGTGGGTTCTTTTTCGACTAATGTCTTTTGCATTGTCCCTGATCAAATAAATACAACTGTACTGTTCTGTATCTCTTGTGACCTCAAGTATTGTCCAATGCTGTTTAAGTCAAATTATATTGTGCATCATTTATGAAAAATTTAAATCATTTTGTCCCCAGCCCATTACGCCTGCGGAGTTTTGGATCTTATTTTTTGCAAGTTTCGAAGTTTTTAATCAGTCTCACAGCCAAATGCCAGCGTGCTTCTCCAGATCTTATCCATATTCATAGAGATTATACTGTAGATTTGAGAGGCGGCAGCGTGCACATACTGTGCTGATTGTCTAACTTCAATCCCACAGCCTGGTGATGATCCAGGGATATCCCCCGCTCATAGCAGCTGCGTAGACCGTTTTGTTTATCTCAAAATGTATAAGGAAGACAGACTGTACTCCTAGTCCCCACTATCGACCAATCAGCTTTAAGGTCAGCTCTTCAAAATACACCCCACTTTGTCCATTGGCAGTGAATTAATAGGTCTTTGAGCAATACTGACAATTTTCCTGTTGTTATAATCACTGGTTTGTAATATTTTATTGGAATGATTAAAGATCAGAACATTCGGATGAGCTGTTTTCACCCAGAAAGGTGCAAAAAAGCTCAAAATTCAGGTTTAGGATTGACAAGAGGTGTGTGCAGGGGAGGCAGGAGAGGCATTGCTCCAACAATCATCATGAGGAAAAATCCCAATAGTAACATGAACGAAATAAACTCTATAACAGTTTGTCTGTGTAGGTTCTCATTCGTACCATCATAGGCAAAAAATCTTCAGTCTTCATCTGTACGCTGTAGTTGAAGTGTAGGACATTTAGTCTAAAGATCGTCAACAGCTATATAACGGCTTGAGCACGCTTGTGGGTCTTAAGAGTAAACCAGAAGGAGGAGTTAACCTCTAATGGTGCTTTCAGACCAAACACGTGAAGCGAATAATTTACATGTTATCCCTATGTAAATGCGCGATGAGGCCCGTGGCGGCGCGATGGGCGCGCTTTGAGCGATTAGAGCGGGGGAAATGGCGTGTTAGACGTGTTTGACGCGCGAAAAAGAGACACGGAAATTTGGCCTCCATCGCCCTGCTCTCGCTCGCCCAAGTTGAAAATTTTCAACTTTTGCGTGAAATTGCGGCGCGTTAACCAATCAAACGGAGTCTAGCTGTGACGTGAAGTGAGGAGATGGGACTGCCAGGTAAAAGTTGTTTCTGTATTTTAACTTTACTATGTACTAAAACTAGGGTAGATCCAGCTGATAGCATTTAGCGTTATCTCATCACAAATGATGGGGAAAAGTGCCACAAAGCTATTTTTCAACGAGTCTCTTGTTATTTCATGGCCATTTCTCTCTATAAAGTGACCTTTTCAAATGGAAATAGTGTACTTAGCTATATTTTATTGAACATTGATTGATTTACTAACCGAAGACAGAAGGGCAGCCAGCGGGGGCGGAGAGCTGCTATCGATAGCAATTCTTCAGTCTTCATCTGTACTCTGTAGTTGAAGTGTAGGACGTTTCGATCTTAGTCCAAAGATCGTCCTCAGGTTAATAATGACTTGAGAGAGAGGAGAGTTAACTCCTCCTTCTGGTTTACTCTTAAGAGACCCACAAGCATGCTCAAGTCGTTATTAAGCTGAGGACATTCTTTGGACTAAGATCGAATTGTCCTACTCTTCAACTACAGAAGATACACCTATGTTTCTCCTACTATTACATACTGTATGTACGTACCCATTCTGGAGTTGGCTGATGTTAGCAGTTTATGCATTGAACCATGGGATAAATGCTTTTATCCACATCGTTCCACATTTAGGTCTGTCCCTTTAAATGGTAGTCATCCTCAACTAAACTTATCTGTAGCAATATACAATCTTAAATATCATCCAATGTCATACATATCAGAGGCCACTGCTATAATGTAATAGAAACGGTCCTTTTTCATTGACATTCTAACCACTTGGACCACTGGCTTCTCGCTTTGTATCAGTTCACCACATCATGACATTGACACATGGGGTTTTGAGCTCTGAAGGACATGGACTAATGTAACATACATGAATCAAAGAAAACACGGCTCCGGGCAGGTTTTTCATGAGGAAAAACATGTAGGGAGTCCATTTCCAGTAAATTGTGTTGACGTGTGGCAAAAAGAGGCCAGTGTTTGCAGCATGCTCATACCCCTGGAAGCGACGCCAATTTAGTCGACTAAATCTGAAACAAATTGAGTAAACTTTACATTTATATTATTGTTTTCAAACATATTTAGTAATATTCTCTGCTTCATGAAGCGTCTCCCACATGATCAAAACACAGAGCTGCTCCTTTGCCAGTGAGTTTAAAAGAGTCGCTGAAGTTTGGATCATTTTAGTTCCTTCTTTTTGCTTGATGAAATTATCTGAACATTTTAGTCATAGTTTTAGTCTCATTAACTAACTTTAATTTAGTTTTAGTCAGCAAAAACATTACTTTGACTAAAACTATGATGATTTTACTCGATATTAACGATATTAACACTGACTCCAAGTCGAGCTCAGACTGGACATACCTAGGGACTCTAGTCGGCCTATAGGGACTATCTATTGCTAATCCATCCATGGTTCTCCTCGAGGTTTCTCTGTTTTTTTCTTTTAGATATTACATTTGTGTGACATAACATCTGTTTGTGAACATTTCATTTTTGATCTCTTTTTCTGTGTGTGTCTTTGACGCCCTTTGACATTTATATTTTTTATTTGGAGACTGACAGGAGCACGGTTCACTCTGAGAGGCACAGCAGATGGGAAGTTAGAACAGAAGAATTCAAATGTGGTGACTGGGAAGTACAGTAACCATCTGCAGTTTACAAAAAGAGTCCAATAATAATACTGAAAAAAACAACAACACAAAGAACCGGTATAGTCTAAAAATAAATTGACTCCCCGCAACAGACAACTACAAAGAATTAGACATAATAATAATGATAAAAACAAAAACAAACAAAAAATCATAGATTACACACCTACTAATATATCTACAAATATATTCACCTTATTTCAGTCCTGCAAGTACCACATGTTGCATCAAAGAACAGAAATCAAAGCAGGTCAGATCTGCAGTTGGCTACAAAACAAGATGGCGGCCCTCATTGCAAGAACCACATCTTCTTCTCCTTCTAATTCTTCTCCGGCTTCTTCTCCGTCTTCTTCTTCTTCTTCTTAAAGCATGTTAAAAGCCCCTAATGCATGTTGTCTTCAAACCATGGAACCCGCCCCCATCACCTGCCGCTCTACTCTCCCCCAGGAACACATCCCAGTCCAGGGTCACTCATGTCTGACCTCTCTCCCCCTTAAAAATCACCTATTCTTCCAACCACTCGCACTTAAATGCTCATTATTTCCATCACGGACCGCCGCCTCTGACCCTTACACGAGAGTCTTTCCAAAAAACCCAGCTACACTGATTGGCTACAGCCCTTGACAAATGACCTTGCCTAATCGCCCATTTTAAGAACTGCGATAATAGCGGGTAATAAGAAGCCATACTCAGCACTGCACTCGTGTTAAATCGCTGTAATGATGATATATTTTAGGCTGAAAATCTAACTCTCCAAGGGCTAATGGAGAGAGAGAAAGAGGAAAACAAAGACGCGCTACTTTGCTTATTTTGGGGCGGAAAGCAGAGACGACAGGCCTCCCAGAAGAATTGTACCCAGTTGGTTGGATAATAATATCTATGAGGAATAAAAGGCGCGGTATGTGGATCAGTGGAGTGCAAACATCTACAGTACACCCAACATTGGCAGTAGTTTAAATGACGCGCAATAAGACAAAGAAAACAAGCTTTTATTTTCATCTAACGGCATGCCAGCAAGTAGGTAGTGCTGTGATGAACGCACTTTGAGCGCAGAACTGCTCAGAATGGCCGAAAATGTAGTATTCCCTGCTGTATGATGCAATGAAATTAAGAAAATACAGATCTGAGTGCTTTAGAAGTAGAAAAACAGCCAAAGGGAACAGGATTAGTGAATGAAGCAAAAATACAGAGTGTTTACACATCAATAGTCTCTAGAAGAATGCTCTCTCGATCTGCTTTTGCACAAAAATCATGAAGGGGTCAACAAAACCCATTGGTACAATGAAACAGCACTGTGTCTAACATGTAATTGCATACTCCATAACAAGACAGTTTCTCCCTGTTTCAACTTCCTGAAAACCTTTGGATGTTGGAGTTTTCTGAAGTGACTGGTGCATACAGTAAAAGTTATTACAAATTATTTACAGACCATTGTTTGATTAAATATGAATGTGATAAGCCTGAAAACCGAATATTTACTGATCTATTCTGTCGACCTCCCACTCAGACATGAAACTGCCTCCTCCAGAGTTTTCACTGGAATCTGGAGTCTGGCGATACTTAGCAGTTACTTTTTTTAGTTTAGTTTATTAGTTTAATTGACAGGGACAATGTGCAAAAACATTAATTAAAGATGCTTTACACCAGATTATAGCTTAAGCTAGTTCCCATCTGCAGTCCCTGAGCAGGTCAGTAAATACAATAAAAAATGTGCAGTATACAATCATCCAAATATGCACAACTATAAAATGACTCTTACAGTACAATAAAACCTCAACAAAGATCAAACACCGTTACATTCTCAGTGCTGACACTGCTGGTTTTCCAATAGCAACTTTCTGACATTGTAAGAGAAATTCTTCAGGTCAGAGTTTCAGACTCTGTGGGCGTTTGTTCCATTCTTTAACACCTTTGAAGGAGAAGGCCGTCTGTACAAAGGCTGAGCTACATTTAGGTAATCTGCAGTCATTACGGCTCGTGGACCTGGAGGTCCTGGTGGTCTGCTCAGTGTAAACAGCCCTTACAAATGCAGTTTTTGCTGCTCATCAATTGCCAAGTTGGAGGGTATTCCAATTGCAGCTGTTATTATCTCTCAAATACAGTGGGCAGCCATTGGCGCAACATTCAGAGATAACTTCTCTCACCTCTGACTAAACATATTTTGTGCTTCAAAAGTCGATTCTGCAGAAGTCCATGCTTTTTTTTTTGCGGGTGTTTATGTGATCTTTTCCAATTTTAAACGTTTCATTCCATTCGGCTGTGAATCAAACTCTGGGAGATAAGACAAGATTCCTGATATAGGAGAACAGGCTGTCCAGGCTGAACACAGTCAGTGGCACTGCTGTTTTTAGAGTGGAGGAGTGTAAAACAACTTTTAACTCTTGTGCTCTGAGCCATTGATTTTCTAGTCTTTCATGACCTCTGGCTTCTGCGTGGGCATCGAATGTGCAGGAGTCTGAAGAGCACCACTGGCTATGATCAGTTCTGGAATCTCTGCGCGAGGAAATGTGTGCCAAGAAATGTCCATCTCCACCATATCTTTCCATTCAAGGGTCACTAAGTTATTGAATGCCTTAAAGTATGGATGATCTGTCGAAGCCCGGGACGTCAGACATGAGTTCGGCCAATCATGTTCCGTCACATTTGCACAAAGGTTCTCCAAAAAAAATCAATACCTTGATCGTTACTAAAAATAGAATACAAATTAGATATTAATTTGAGCAGGTGTTGAAGTAATGGGATTCAAGGCCCGAATATTTGGGATCTGTTCAGAAAAATCTAATTTTTACATAGATTTTTTAAGAAGCCAGGCAGGAAATTCATACTGTATGAGAACTAATTCGCTCAGAGGTTCACACTTTGATTAAAATGACTAATACGTATAGCAGAATTCATGTTTTGAAGTGTGTGTCATGTAAATACAATTTTGTGTCACAATTTAAAGCCCACAGTCGTACAAACAATTGTATGATAACAAATAATTTGATCACTGGAATATTTTAGCCTGTTTTGCTGAAAGAACCTCATAATTCCCAAAAGGAAACATGCCATTTTAGAATTATAAGGTTCTATCTGCAAAATATCACTTCCCAAAGCACCTAAGGACAAACACAGACTGTAGCGCATAGTGCGTGCTGCTGAGAAGGTGACTGGCTGTAAACTTCCATCTCTCCAGGACCTGTTTGTCTCCAGGACCCGGGGGCGTGCAGGTCGGATCACAGCTGACCCTTCCCACCCTGATCATAAACTGTTTAACCCTCTCCCCTCAGGGAGGAGGCTGCGGTCCATCCAGACCAGAACCTCCCGCCACAAAAACAGCTTCTTTCCCTCCGCTATTAGGCTCATGAACACTCAATAACATTCAATAACATCCAATACCTTCATATCAGACCCATGAACACTTAATAACTCTGTATCAGAGCCATGAACATTTAATAACTCTGTATCAGACTAATGTAAACTGAATAAACTGTTCCATTTGCACTATGTGGTCTGTCCACACCCACATCTGCTGCTAAACTGTAATTCACCATTTACCATTTATGCTGTTGTGTCATATTGTGTTAAGTTACTATTTTATTTTATTTTATTTTTATTAGATTTTTTATTTATTTTCTTGTTTTATGCATGCCTTATCGTTATAGTTATAGCCTTTATTTAATTATTACTATTTTATTTTTTTCTCCATAGTTTATTATTTATCTTATTTTTATATCTATATTTATGTTTCATGTTGCACGAGTCAAACCAAAGTAAATTCCTAGTCTGTGAAACCTTCATTGACAATGGCAATAAACTCTATTCTATTATGATTCTACTTATGAAATTTCAAACAATGTCAAATTTTATATTTAGATACGCTTTGGCACGCTGTCACTGCCCATATATTAAACTAATGTATTACCCATTTCATTTTTGTTATATGAGTAGTCAAACTTTAAAACCTGAATATCTCTGAACTACCCCAGACACATATAGAATATACAGTATTCTACTATAATAATTCTAAGGGGATGTGCAGCTTTATTTAGTCTATTGGTGAAAACGAAACAAATAAAATGATAAACAATTAGACTGTTCATTTTTCTTGTCAACTCTTGGACAGTAGTTAAATAAAATGACTGGAAACTGCTCCTCTGCTTTGTTTCCCTGATGAAACGAGAGCTCACGGACAATAGTGCACGCTGCCAAAGGGACCTAATGCAACCTGGAGAAAGCCGCGCTACAATCGAAGGTCTACTTTAAAGGTTGATTGAAGGTTTACTTTAAGCCCCGGGACACTCAGGAGCGCGGACTCGGTCCAAACACACGGCGATCTGACCAGGACTAGAACAACATCAGACCTGCTCAGACCCAAGTGAGTTCTGGTACACGGCGCGTTCAAAGCGAGGAAGACATTATCATGTTTGGCTTATGGCTACAGTGTTTTTTTGCATTTTAAAATGATGTGCCACGGCTGCCTACTGGGCCTGGCTGCTGCCCAGACACCAATAAGTATTATGTAATATGGAGTTATGCTGTTAAAACTGTTTTCTTGTCCTTTTATCATCAGTATATGCATTGGTGTAGTTATGCCCCGCTGTGTGCAAGTCTAAATTAATGCTGAAAAACAAACAGCGATGTTAATTTTGCAGGACCTCATAGCAAGTTGAATAAATGAGGTTTGGCATTATTGCAGGAATCTCTCTTTGATTGGATCATGGTTTCACCGACCACGGCCTTAACCAGCCCACAGTCCATCCCACACACTGCGCCAGTCCCTGCGCCATCGTCAAAGTCACTGTGCCATGCGTTTTGATCCTCAGCCCCATAAGAACTGAGTAATTACTACTTTCAGTACTTATTACTTACCATTGTAAGTACCAAAGAAATACCAATGAGAGTGCAAGAACTACCAGTATGTACCCCAAAATGTCCAGAACCAACAGCTTTGTGTGATCAGATTTGACCAATGTCTCCAAACCACTTTGACAAAAAAACACCAAACAAGCTATTACCATCGAACGTAGGCCAAGATTCTTCAGTCTTCATCAGTACTCTGTAGTTGAAGTGTCGGACGTTGCAAGCTTAGTCCAAAGATCCTCCTCAGCGAATACAATTTAAAGTTTATTCACTGAGGAAGATCTTTGGACTAACATAGAAATGTCCGACACTTCAACTACAGAGTACAGATGAAGACTGAAGAATCTTGGCCTACGATGGACAACTCCTGCACGGCTGAGAACCTACAGAGTCGTATTACCATCGAAGTTACCATTAAAACAACAACATTAAAATCCCACAGAGACAGTAATGTCACAGGCTCCTGTACCTAGAGCCATTCTAACCTCGCCACATAAACAACGTCTATTTAAAGAACCCTGACTGACCACTGCAGTCCAGGGCCAACGCTGAGTAATGACCGTGATGGGTGTCGGTGACAGTTGTCCGTAAACCCTGTGCCAAAAAAAAAACATGGCTGCCAGGTGTATTTCTGTGCCCCTTCCCATGATGCAGTGGGGTGGTGACCTTACCTCGGCGCTGGCGTTGTCTTTCGGTTCTGAAGGCGGGATGATGGCGGTGGTGGAGTCGTTAGAGCTCTCCTTCTCCTCCTGAGAACGGGATCAAACCAATTAATGCTATTTAGAATGGGATTGTTTGGTACAGGGCATAGGTGGCAGATGTGTGGCAGATAACATGTGACCTGCTGCAATGATAAGACACTGAGCCCTAGAGAGAAATGAATTAACTTCACTGTGTTTTTATTTAATTTCTGAGGAAAGCTGCCAAAGCCCAACCCACAGGAACTTGTTTCTTGGGTTTGTTGAGCTGTCGGAGCTGGGATTGACAGTTGGAACAATTTGAACCATTTTTAGTTTTTCTAGTTGCCAAGACAGGCCTGGAAATAAAATGAAACTTTCTTTCTTTGGGAAACCGGACAACAGCCTGGGCACCAGCCTGGCAGCTCAGACTAACACTTTGACGTGTTTGTTTTGTAAGAAATTAGTCGTCTTATCCCTGTATTTCAGTCACCATTTTGAGGACTTGAGCTTGTTTTTCAGAGATGGACCATCGTCGTACCCAGATGTTTTGTGTTCATGTGCGTTTTATGTTTGTGAGTGAGGATTTTGATGTTAACAAATGTTACCAAATAAAACCAATATAAGCGGTTACTAGTCTAGTAACTAGACACACCCTAGTGGCCAAAAATATTTTTTGCCTGGCGGGTTGGTCTAGCGTCGCACCATAGGAGCTGCTCATAGCTGGGCCAGGAATCTGGCCTCCAATCACAACGCTCGGTCTGTGTTGCAAGTTTTTTTTTTTTTTTAATCATTAAGGCGGGCTTAGCAGGATGACGACACGGCTGCATGACGGTGGAGACAGCAAAACAAGGAAGATCCTCCGTTGCTCTGATTGGTCATAGTCTTGACCTGCCACGGCAGAAGCAGTTTGAATGACAATTGTTGGCTCCACCCACAACCTTCAGCTTTCCCAATGGTGCGACCCCAGACTATACAATTCATGCTATAGTCTGGCTAAGCGGTTACAGTGTGTCAAAAGCTTTGATTTGTTGGTTTTCTAAAAATATATATTTTCTTTTTGTTAGCATTAATGTCAGGCATTTCTCTCGCAATTATGTTCCTCTGAGGACAGCTCACATTAAACAATAAATTAACAAATCAGTTATTTTCTGCAGTCAGGTGAAGTTGAAGTTGGGAAGCTTGCTTTGACCTGAGTGTCCCAGTTGTTTTCTCCGGTTGTGTGAATGTTCATGTACATTTTCCAACTGGTGAAACAGTTTCCCCAGTTCTCGAGGACCACATGAACACAGCAGGTTTCTTCCATTCAAAAGATAGAATATTTTGTTTAGAATTTTTTAAATGTTATGAAAATGCTCCATCACTGTGAAACACATGAACATGAGTTTCTTGGGGAAGACACTTCACCCACCTACTGTGTACATGATGTATGGGTGAGTGGTTGGTGATGGTGCAGATTGGCAGCCACACTTCCATCAGTACATCACACAGCAACTGTGGCCAGAATAGCAGCTCACCACCACCAAGTGTGGACTAAACGAATCATGGCTAAAGTGTGCCACTTTAAGAAGCTTGTCAAGCTTGTAAATCTCATGTCGACCTCAGGAACTGGTGAAAACCTTTTTCCCAGTTGGAAAATGCATGCTGGCTCAACTAGGAAAAACAACTGGAGTCAAATCAAGCTTCTCGACTTCCACATTTGACGTGGAAATAAGCAGATTTGTTAATTGATTGTTAAATATGAGCTTATGGGCTAAACTCTGCTACTTTCACAAGTTTACTGTGAGCTGTCGTTATCCTCGGAGTAACATATTTGCAATTTAATGTTATCAAAAAGAACATTCACGTGATATTTAATAAAATAAACAATTCAAAGTTTAGCTTTTGAGACACTAACACCAAATGATAATAGTTAGCTCTGTTAAACACTCATTAGTGATAAAAGACCATTTTCATCTGGTAAAGTCAAAATCCCCACTTTCCGACAGTGAAAGCATATGAACACAAACCAACTGGGAACAACAGACTTCCATCTGAGGAAAACAAATTCCTCTGTTCACATGAACGTGGCAATACTGTATGTATCGAGTTACATCCACAACTATGAAGTAGGCTATGCTAATGAGAAGCGACGGAACAAGAAATGAAGGTGGAGTTCATTAGCTAGCGCTAACTTAGCTCGTTATGCAGAGTCAATAGCTGTGGTCTTAGACATCCCCAGAGGGCTTACTCCATGAACGAAGATAAACCAAAGTAAGCTAAGCTACGCTAATTTGGTTAGGTCTGGCTTATCGTGTCATCATTTCCGTTTCATAGGCAAAAATAAAGACTCTTCCCGAGTGAAACATTTTTCAAATGCTAGCAGACCATGTTAAAATATATGCACATAAAATCACTACAGTGCGTAACATGGATTTACCAGTAATGGGTCCGTCTTTTGTTAATACTGTTTTGAGCTAATGTTTCCCCACTATAATGACAGTTTGTGTTACGTTGATGTTACCTGTGTTAATCGGGGGCTGGGCTGTGCTGACGGCTGCTCCTCGCCTGGCTCCGCTCTCCCAAGGCCCCCCTGATCACCCTTCTGTTCGGCCTGGTTCACCTGGCCCCCCCTGGCCTCCTCGGGCCTCCCATTCTTCAGCGCATCCACCGCAGACGTGCTGGTGTCCAGGCTGAGTTTGGGCGTGGAGTCAGGACAGGCCGGGGGGCTGGGGTCGTTGTTGTTGTTCTGCTTCAAAAGGTGGCTCTTCAGCAGGTTAGGCGTCCTGAGAAAAACAATAAACAGTAAGCGTTCTGCAGTGTGGCTTTAATTTATTGAAAAAAAGTTTGAGATTTAATTGTAATGCAATTTTATTCATTTTCAGCTAAGAAACACAGCCTAGTAGTATTATAAATACAATTCCAGTGCTGAAGTCTCTCCACTGGCTTCCCATTGAGTTTAGAATTTAATTTAAAATCCTCCTCCTCACATATAAGGCTATAAAAGGGATGGCTCCAAGAAATGATTGTGCCATATCAGCCGATCAGAGCGCTTCGCTCTCAAAACACAGAACTATTGGTGATTCCACGCATCTTTAAAAGCACAATAGGTACCCTGTTACTGGCGGGCACTGCTGGGAGGTGGTGATAGGATTTTGCCAGCCCAGAATTCTGTGCCCAAAGCCAATCGATATATTTAAATGTGTACATGTGTAAATGTTACATGTTGGACCAATAACAGAAATCAAAGCCATCATCAGCTCATGTCAGACCTGCAGTTTGACCATAAAGACAAGATGGCGACTGCCGTTGTAAGTTCCTGAATAGGTCAATAAATATTCCTTTTGGTTGAATACATACTGTAAATGCTGTAGCAAAGTGATCAACTGAATGTCTGAAATCTTTGCATATTTTTTCTTCATCAAAGTCGCTCCAGATGATTCCGTAACACAACAATAGATTGAGAATATAGATCCTACAGAAATTCCTCTCCTTCCAATCCTTTTCCTAGTGTGAGGGGCCCCGGAGCCATGAACTAGGGGGGGGGCCACTACATCACCATCCGTCTCTATTATGTCTCAAAGTCTGTCCTTCACCCACACACATACACGCTTGGGGCCTAAGGCAGTTTCCTTTCCACAAGCGGATCCTGACACGGACTAAAGCTCTCAGAGAGAAACCTGAGGCTGGTCCTAGCAATGATACTGTCTCTCAAATCTCTCTCTGTGAAACATAGGAGCTCAACAAGAAAATGTCAAAAATACTCGATTGAATACATGGATAAACGTTGACGCGTGGTCCCGAAGGTGGAGACATTAGTAATATTTTGTGCAGGCAAGCTGCAATGAGCTTTGGTGCCTTCAGGAGGAGACTGAGGAGTCTGTGAGCCAGGTCCAGCTGACTGAAAAACAGGTTATCCACCAGGCTGCCAGGAAGCAGAACTCACTCCTTCAATTGTCCCTCGCTCACAAACTGTGGTCCACTCCAGCACCCTTATTTATGTAAAGGCTACTGTATGTATGTTTTGAGATGTTCAATGTTCTGTTTGCTGCTGTAGCGAAGCTATTTTGGATGTTTTTGCTGCCAGTGCTTTGCAGTGAAGGAATTAAGCTTTGCCAGAGATGGAGGTAACGAAAGCACATCCTGGATACACACTCAAGAGGAGCTTTTCAGAAGTGTAGGTAGTGTTTTGCTGAGCTGCTGCTGCGGTGCTAAAGACAGCCACAGGGGAAGGATTTAAAGATTACTAAAACACATCCCAGTGGCTTGAAACACAGCTTCAGCTATGTTTTTTGATGAGGGAATAGCATTATATCATGAAGAAAGACGATTTTGCATAATATCCTTTATTAGTATTATTTTATTTATTATAGATTTATTTGATAGGGACAGAACAAAAAGCATTGTTACAAAAAACAATGCCATGTCCATAGGCCATATAGCTAACAGCTAATTCACAGACCTGGTCCCCAGGACACAAAATGGTTAAGAAGTCTGAGGTAGTTGAGTAAAATCTCTAACTTGCAGCCCAAATGTCTTTCTAGCTCTCACAGACCCTCCTGCACACCACAAGTGTTCACATTAGTTAATTAGATGTGCATTTCAGCCAGATGCATGGAGCACCCAAGAACACACTTTTTCCACATTAGCAATCTGTATAAAATGTGCTATTCTAACACTGTATGTGGTCTGTTTTTTTTCCTCACACATTTTATAATGTAGATGGGGGCTATGGGGGCAAAATACATTTACCACAGGGAAATGGATTACACCAGCTTTAAGAAGTTCTATTGGCCTCATAGGGAAGTGTGTCCTCCATTTGCCCAGTCCTTCAGTGCCGCTGGTTTAACCTGCCACCCCTGTTTACTCCCTGTTTACTCCATATGTGTCTGTGCTCCGCTCCGCTGCCTGGCTCTGCTCCACAGGGGACTAGCAGCTGACTGACCGGGCGAGTCAAAGAAACACACACAGGGACAACAGGTCTTTGAAATGAAACTCAATACAAAACTGAAAACTTATTCAGGAGCGGAAGCAGTGAAAACTCCAGTCGAATATGAGATAGCTCACATCGCTTTCACAAGTCAACCTTTACAATGCTTATTTTATAATCTTTGCAACAAATACAGTTGTGGCCAAAAGTTTACATCCCTTCAGGCAGAATGTCAGGGGATGTAAACATGCATTTCACAAAAACTTTATTTCACTCATGGTTAGTGGTTTCATTATGATTTCAAAAGTGCAAACGCAGTTCGCTTCTGTGTTATCATTCATATTCTATGAAAAATGGCCAAAAGATTAAAAGGGTGTGTAAACTTTTGAGCACAACTGTATATTAACACCAAAAAAACATTTTAAACCTAGCTCTGTCCATTATTTAGATTTTGTCACCAAAAATATTGGTTGTTGTCATAGAATTGAATTCTGTTTCAGTCAGGGGCCAATACAAGTCTATGGGAGAGAAACAGATTTTGAAAGAAATTTTCAAAAAGAAAACAACAAGGACCGAGATGTTGCCCAGCATGGCGCAGCCGGGGCCCCACCCTGGAGCCAGGCCTGGGGGTCGGGCTCGAACACGAGCGCCTAGTGGCCAGGCCTTTACCCACGGGGCCCAGCCGGGCTCAGCCCAAAGGGATGACGTGGGCAGGGGGGCCATGGGGGTCGGGTGCATAGAGGACTGGGCGTTAGTCGAGGGCGGGTGCCCCGATGGCCTGGTCCGCGCGCACAGCATCTAGCTGTTGGGATGTGGAACGTCACCTCGCTGGCGGGGAAGGAGCCTGAGCTGGTGCGGGAGGTCGAGAGGTACCGACTGGACATAGTCGGGCTCGCCTCCATGCACAGCTTGGGCTCTGGAACCCATGTCCTGGAGAGAGGATGGACGCTCCATTTCTCTGGCGTTGCCCACGGTGAGAGGCGGCGAGCTGGGGTGGGCTTGCTCATTGCCCCCCAGCTCAGCCGCCATGTGTTGCAGTTCACCCCAGTAAACGAGAGGGTCCCTACGCCTTCGGGTTGGGGACAGGTCCCTTACCGTTGTCTCGGCCTACGGGCCGAATGGCGGTAAGGAGTACCCGGCCTTCTTGGGGACTCCGTTGTTCTACTGGGGGGACTTGAACGCCCACGTGGGCAACGACAGTGAGACCTGGAGGGGCGTGATCGGGAAGAATGCCCCCCCCCCGATCTGAACCCGAGCGGTGTTCAGTTATTGGACATCT
>OMNZ01075110.1:0-23195 GCA_900303255.1 Lesueurigobius sanzi
TATTGTGCATCTTGAAACAAACATAATTTTTTTCAGTGTCCTGTATTTCAGCTGAAGTGAGTTTTTCTTTGCTCCTGAACAATTTTCCTGGCAGTTGTTGAAGGTCATGTAAAAAAAAAAAAAAAAAACTAACCATGAGTGGGAAAAAGATTTTTGTGTTATCATTCATATTCTATAATAATGGCCAAAAGATTAAAAGGGTATGTAAACTTCCCCAACTGTTGTTAGTTATACTTTTTTTTTAATGGCATAAAACAACTGGCATAAAACTATTCAGCATAATCCCTGAACCAAACTTGCACTTTTTCTCATAGTTTGGCTGGTCCTGCGACTTATACTCAGATGAGACTTATATGAATGACTGAGAACCTACACAGATATGAATTAATATGTTACGTTAACATACCAGACACCTATTCAGTTCATTGTTTATGCTTCATGTAGCTGAATAACCATCAGTGTGTTATGTTAGCATACCGTACACCTATTCAGCCTGTTGTTCTCTCTTCTATTGTTATTATTATAACTTGTCTTTCAAGATGAAATGTCTGTTCTTGGTCTCGGATGTTGTAAAATAAATTTCCCCCCAAAAAATGCGACTTATAGTCCAGTGCGACTAATATATGTTTTTTTTCTTCTTCATTATGCATTTTTTGGTGAGACTTATAGTCCGGAAAATACGGTATTGATAAAATGTCTAGTGTTATTTGCACTGTATACTGTATGAGCTAACTCATGTACACATGTAGAGCCTTCTATTTGATTCCCTGTTGATGCATCCTTCCTCCTTCCTCATTCCTTCATCATATTTTGTTCTAACAGTATGGATTATTTTTTCAATCCGTCGAAACTTGAATTGCGTTTGTGCAACAAAGGGAAAACCAGACCTTGCAGTATCATGGCTTCAGACTTCCTGTGATTAACCTATAACATCCTGTGGTTGATTCTTATAGGGTTGGTCCCTCTGACAAAGCCCCCTTCAGTTCCCAGTGCAGGGGCGAGAGACGTCCAGTGACATAATACTATTTTTTTCCAAGGTAGAAGGAGGACGTCAGTAGCTCAGACCCACCTGAGTCACTGGAGAGGTGGGTGTCCCAGACAAGAGATCAGAAGACACAACACCGATGTGAAGCAACCGGATGAAACAGTGAAAGCCTTAATCTAATGTTTTTACTCTAAGGGTGGGATTAATCATGGTTTCCGCGTTACGAAAGAAGGACCTGCTGTGTTTGTGAATCATGTCATTACGTTATTACTAGACCAGTTCCGATTATGATGTTATGGACAGTGCAACCAGAGATACGTAATGTGTACTTTTAGCAAATGGTTCCAATGGGAGTCCAGGCCAGTGCCGTCCTTGTGTTCCTGCCATTTCCTCTTTGTTTCAACCTAAATGTTTTTGGAAATGTTATGGTTGTAGGGCAGCGGCCATCAATTACTCTTGCTCCAGAGAGGTTTTTATATTGACAGGCAATATCAAGTCCAGCAGCCAGCCAACCTAATAAGCAGCCTATGCAGCCGCTTAGGGCCCGAGGCCACCAGGGCCCCCCCAATTGTGTATTCATACATTTGTGGTGTGTGTCTCGAAAATGTCCCTCAAATGCTGAATATCTCTAGCCTGGCTAGCACCAAACTAAATATCACAAGTGAATATTTAGTCTGGGAAACAACTGTTCATTTTCTCGTGTGGTTTACGATTGTCCTTAGCCGTTTATTGGCCGCTAAGAATGTCTATCATATACGTCTGTGCATGCCACAGCCAATCGTATCGAGTCCCGATGACGATTTATTACGCGTCATCGGCTTGCCGTTCCTCACCGTGCTGTGATTGGTTCCCAGATTCATGCGAAGATTTCGGTCTTCCTTTCCAGGCTGTCTCGCAGTTTGAATTGAAATTCGTGCGCGAGCAGCCTGGGTATTCCCAGGCTAGAATATCTCCTAGTACACTACAAAAATAAATGTAAAAGTAACATTTTCTTAAAATTATATATATTTTAAGAAATTTCCCGGTGGTGTAAGTTTTTTACGCTTAAATTAAGAAAACACACCAACAACATTATTATTTCAAGTAAATGAAAAAACTAAATTTAATCTAATTTTAGTGTGATTAGATTTTTTTTTATTTTTTATTTAAGAGTAAAACAAATTACCCCACTGGCACAAATTAGGGGCAAATACAAATTTTAAGAAATGTTTACAAATTTCTAGATGACTTTTTGCGGTGTAGTCTACTTTCTTTTACGAACATAGTCCTGTTGAATGGTGGGGGAGTTGACTCTGTGTCTGATTTATTGGAATACAGAGTATATCTATTCGAAATGAAATTGAAATAGCAAGGGCCGCCCAACATAATTCCGCTTAGGGCCCCGTGAATGCTCAGGCCGGCCCTGCCAGCAGCTCTCGAGAAACTGAAGAAATTAATTATTCCTACAATGGAATTCTGCATTTTATAGATCAATTTTCTGCCTGCACTTAATCTTCATCTTAATAAATATAATCTACAACTAATACTTTTGATATCATTTCCGTCCAGCTATAGGCCCAAGATTTATGATCAAGGAAGGGAACAAACATTAATTCAGTAAATATTGAACTAAAGACTTGCTTAAAATGGATGTGACACACCAAAATATATTTGTCACAATTTTCAATATTTCTCCATTCACTTCCTTTTTTACAAGGACACAGGAAGTAGAAGTAAACAACTCATAACTGTTGCCAACCACATTATACTGATGAAAAATGAGTAAGTCAGTGGGAAAAAAGCTTAAAAATCATATGGAAAATGACTTCTATCTGTAACTAAATGACCACTTCCCTGACTAATACTCGCCACATACATTATCCATCAAACACGGCATAATTACAAAAGGATTAAAACCTGTCACATGCACTTTGAGTCGTTTATCCAGGCTCGCTGTTTTGTTTTCAGTTCACAGATGTTTTGTTAACCGGATTTACATTGCTGTTCTCAATAACTTCATAGGCAAACTACGCCAGAGGCACTAACCATTGTAATAATTTTATAAAACATGATTCAGCTTCGCCCTCTGACATAATCTCTTATCTCTGCTCTCATACTCTCCATCCTCTCCCGCCCACGCCACGCCAGCCTTTACTTGTTTTGGATCTCTGTCGTTTGGCTGGAACAGGCCAAACAATAGCAGGAGCTGTAATGTTCCCCTCACGTTTTGACCGATGAGTGTTTGTAGCTCTGTGACTGTGGCTCTCTGGGATCAGTGATTAGGCCTGTCTTTGCTCATAAAGTCAACAGGATTATGGAGGTCCTCCAGGGCTCCTGTTGCCATGACTTCTGCGAAAACAGCACAGAGAACATCTACTCACTGGTGATACTGGAGTTATATTGCTTTTTCCTCTTTTAAAGACTTTTCATCATTAAAAAAATGGATTTTATTCATTTCTATGGCCACTGGACCCATGCATACACCACAAACAAAAAGTAAAGCATTATGAATAAAGATCTAATCTTCAATGACGTCCCGAGCTACTGCAAACATGGCTCCTCTACTTGATTCAAATGACCAAACATTTTAAAACAGCTGTGCAAACGTTTAAGGGAACACTGGTCCGAACAATGCCAGGACACTAGACTGACCCACATGTGTTAGCCATAACAGGATGCCGAGTGCACAGTCATGCCTTTGCAACCGAGCAGGTGGTCAAAATGTGTATGTGAAACCCAAAACTCATAAAGCTCTGCCCTTTTTATTAAACCAATGGGAAATTTGGACACAATGAAAGGAAATCCTTCAACTTCCATTGCGAGAATTCAATTTTCCCACTTGCAGCCCCACCTTCGCACCATTCATCGTTTACGGCGGCTTCCAGCAAGTTGAACTTAGACATGCCCGAGTCCAGTTTAGTAGACTGTGTCATCTGACGTGGCCCATTGACCACTCACACCTATTAAGACCGTGGCGAGGAAAAGGGCTTGATATCTATGGAGGAAAAACAAAGAAAGGTCTCTTCGTGCCGGACACAACAAAGGATTAGCCATGGTGATGCAGCCGGTTTTCCCCTTTTGAACACAAAGCCCCATTTAGCATTTGACAGATTCCTAGTAGATTGACTCAGACCACCCCCCCCCCCCTTCTATCTTTTCACTCGCCTCTCTCACTGGACAGGCTTGACGTTTGTTTGCGAGGGTGGTGATGTCAGCGAGGGATGCGTCGCGTTGGCCTGTAGTCAGATAATATGATGAGAGCTGCGGATGGTTGAGACAGACAGGAGTGCCAGACTGGGGGTGGTAGACTGTCTGCGCGACTTGCTGACTGGTGGTCCCCTCCATAATAATTACTTTAAATCAGACACAATGCAGTGCAGTGTGTGTGTGGGGAGGGGACTCGGAGTTGATAAAGGGATAGCATTTCCCTTCCCTGCACATCAGCCCTGTTTAACGTGACATTCCTGTGGCTTGTATTATCTCTGTCTTCGCGTCCCGGCTTTTCATTAAGGTTTTGGTGGTTATGTTGAAAAATGCAGTTATCGACATGGAATTAGCTACTGTATTGTAAAATATAGGCTTTTCTTTGCTACTGGGACGGGGAGCTGTTAGCAGATGTCATCAGCTGTGTAAACAATGTACTCTGCCAAATTGTATATACCTATGAGGCAATAGGAGGTCATTGCCCACCCATTATCGCTTTGGTTGTAGTCTGTATGTCCTTTCATTTTGTCTCAAAGCACTTAAAACGGCATACGGGATGAGCATTCATTTAAAACAGGCTTCATGTAAACTTATGCATGTCATAGAATATGAATGATAACACAAAAACCTTGATTTCACTCATGGTTAGTGGTTGCGCGGAGCCATTTATTGTCAACTAGAAACTAGCCAAATGTCCCAGATCAAAAGTTGACATATTGTGCATCTTGAAACAAACATCAATTTTTTTCAGAGAGTCCTGTATTTCAGCTGGTGAGTTTTTCTTTGCTCCTGAACAGTTTTCCTGGCAGTCGTTGAAGGTCATGTAAACGATAGATCAGGAGCATTTGACTAGTTTCTGTTTCATTATGAGTTCAAAAGAGTTAACTCAGTTCTTTGACAATAAATGGCTTCGCACAACCACTGACCATGAGTGGAAAAAAGATTTTGTGTCATCATTCATATGCTATGAAAAATGGCCAAAAGATTAAAGGGGTATGTAAACTTTTGGCCACAACTGTACTGTATATTAGTACCACAGATTACTTATCTTTCTATAAAGCCACACTCTTCACCACACACCAACATTGACAGTGGCAAAAATCCAAACATAAGCGAAGACGCCAGCGATACCAAACATGCTTCGAATTATCATCTAGACACGGAAAATTTGGATGATGACTTAATCCATTAACCCAAAAATCTGGCAGCCTGTAGTCAAAGCAAAGCAGCACCATCAACGTGCAGATGAGCTGGTGAAAGTCTGGTCTGAGGAGAGCCCGGCCACAGGAAAGACACGTGACGTTACTCATAATCAAACTCAAAATGAAATTAATACATTGTATTTTTTCATTTTTCATATCAGTGACACAAAGGGCAAGTTCCATAGGGTTCTGACTCATGCCCATGTCCAAAAAGAAAGTGTGAATAAGCATTGCAAAAAATATTTAGCATTTTAGATAAGTATAATTGTGTTAACTATGTTTTTTGTGAAAATGAATGTGCCATATGCAATGCAGGAAGGGCCACCCATCGGTTATGTAAATCACAGACAGGAAGCCATAATGTCTATCTGGCCTTGTTCGTAGCATGCCTGTTCATTCTCAGACTCCAGATTATATGCATGCATCTTTAGAGCCTTTGGAAAACGACTCCTGTCACTCGACCAGAACACCATCTATCCTTCTATGGCTCGTCTGGAAACCTGTCTGTTGCTTTAAAGTTATAGCAATAAGCTCGTCAAACACATTCCTTACCTGCTGTATCACTGAGGAGGCTACAATTAGCTTTCCCCACCTGCCCTCCACCCTCTCGCTTTCATCTCTCCTTTCCCCAACACTTAGACAGAGAGTGCCATTGATTCACCGCATGCCAACAGACCGCCTACTAAAACAAAACATTACCTAAGTACACTTCTGTGAGCCTAATCACATGGCAACATTGCTTGTTTTGCAGGGCACTAAGAAAGACCTAAGGCTGCAGTAGCTGAGACCAGGTCTAAAAATACACATAGCTAAATGATCCCACCATGTTGGCACTTGTGAAAAATCCTGAATGGTTAAACTAATTGAAAAGTCCACTATAAAATTTTATGAAGTGATACAATGTCTCAACATAGGCATACTTTATCACTTCCCAGGTGGCCTCCCAACTAGCTTACTTCTACTCTCCATCCAAGGATAGAAATGTATAGACCATTGTTTTGGAGTCTAATACTAATTTGGCATAAATATGGATAATAATTAACAATGGACAAAGGGGGCGTGGCTCCCCCATAGCTTTCAGCATGGCCATGCTGGCTGTTTGACTGGGCTGTTGGTGCCAGCTCACGAATAGGGCGGAAATAAGAATGAACATGGACATGAAAATGAAATGGAAAATAAAATAGGACGATGTAGCACATGTTAAGACAAGCATTGTGTCCAATAATGACTGAAAGAACTAATATAAGAAGTGCCAAAAAGTTTCAAAAGTTCATTAGAGCAAGGAACTTCAGGAGCCAGCTGAGCTCCCACTTCTTCAGAGCAGTGGTTCCCAACCTGGGGGCCGCCTCGCTTTGTCTGATCAGAGGGTTAGCCCATAAGACCATTTTATTTGAGTTAATTAAATAGAAAAAAATGACCAAATTGCAGTCTTCATCTGTACTAGTACTGTACTTTAGTTGAAGTGTAGGACGTTTCCACAGCAAAGGTTTTAAGCCGAAAAACCAGTAGGAGTAAACCTCTAAGTCCCACCTCTCTTGGTTCTAAAGGTTTGAAAACATCTTGGCCTGTTCACACCTTAATTACTGCTCGTTGCCTTCCTTCTGCTCATTCGCTGAAGAAGATTTTTCGATAAGGAGCGAAATGTCCTACACTTCAGTAGTACAGATGAAGACTGAACTGAAGAATTTTTGCCTACGATGGACAACTCTTGTACGACTGAGAACTTACACAGATGACTACGAAAGGACTTCATGTGCAGAAACCAAATTCTGTTTGGAATGACTCTTATACGGACACAATTTTTACATTTGAATGCATTCATGAGGTCTGCTGTTTAGGACTCGGGGCCTGGCCTGTTCCCAGCTTGACCAGGGGGGACTTCTAGGAGAAAAGGTTGGCTTCTTTAGAGGAAGAAGTAGGCTACAGTCCATGAAAGGGGTCGGTAAGTTTGTAGTAACTTACACATTCTTTGCTCTCTGGTATGTGCAATTGTACTCTTCAAAATCATCTGGGGGGCCACAAGATGTTGGGCCGGATTTCACCCGGGCCTGACCTCACCTACCCCTGCTCTATGATCTCTACCTTTTGTATGTATTGTATTGTTTGTAGACAAGACGTCATTTCATCATAATTTTTTAGCGTTGACAGATATATTCTGTGCAGGTCTTTGAACTAAGCCACACTGCAGGCTTCTACAGTAGGTAGTCTGATCACTCATCACTGCAGGGAAAAAAAAGACTGGAATAACTGGATTAAGAGTACATGAAAAAGCTTTATTCTCACACCAAGCTTCAACATAAACAGGTTTGACTTCAGGCTTGAATGTGTAAACTACTAGCAATGTCACTGTAGGGACAAATAGAGAATAGTATATAACTTACACAATATATTAAATATATTCATTTGGCAGGATTTGTTAATAGCAGGAAAAATAGTGTGTACAGTTAACTGAGGTACATTTATTTTCTTTTACTCCAAGTGGTCAAAAATAGGCAATAAACCAAAAAAAATTACAACAGTAGCAAAAACAGCTTAACAAGGTTTGCCTTTACATGGAGTCTTTGCACATTCAGCGTTCACAATACACCGATATAGCACTGGAGATCTGCTTCACAGGAATGTCGAATAGAAAGAGATCACAAGGGGAGGCCAAAGGAGTAACAGCTAAAGTCCTCAACGCACTCATGGGATTACACTGTGATACTGAGACGTTTAAGTGTCCACATTTTGCAAATACATTCTTCATTGTAAACCAAGAAATAGTTAAATACTTCTTCAATATGTAACTTTTTTTTTAATATATATATAGAATATTTTGTGTGATATACACATCTGAAGGTGTAAACAAATCATACAGGACAAACAAATCTGACCTTATGGCAGCCCAGCAAATTTAAGCATGGCCTAGACTAGATCATGGTGTTAGAGCCTCAGCAATATGATGTCCACACTTGTGCCACAGATCTCATAGAAAGTGCAAAAGGTATTGTAGATTTTTTGGTGGCAACTATATAAATGGGGTCTTGAAGGCGGTATCTCACCGGCGGGGACTTCCCGGAGACTTCCCAGAGACTCAGAGACTAAAGGGCCTATCTCACCTCCCACTGAGACTAAATGAAAACCTGGGATTTGAATTTTTAGGAGACTAGTTGGAGACTTTTTCCAAGTCTCCATCAGGTCTCGGGAGGTCTCAATTCAGTTGCGGCGAAGTCTCAGAGACTTCGTTGACATGTCTCCCTGGTCCTGTTCAAAATAAGTCTCCACGAAGTCTCCGCAAAGTCTCAACAACTGAATTGAGACCTCTCCGAGACCTGTTGGAGACTTGAGAAAGTCTCCAACAGGTCTCCCGCAACTCCCTGGAGACCGAGAGGTTGCGAATTAGTCTCCAGGCCGGTGAGATAGGCCCTTAAATGAGGACTCTTAATGGACTGACGAGTAACTGTATCCTCCTTCACAGCAGCTTGAGATGTTTATGTCTTTGAAGGAATAAAGTCTCAATACTTTTGTTAGGATTGAGTAAGGTTTTTCATATTTATCAGAGGGGAGTTTACAGAACGACTGCGATACATTTCATACATCGCTGTATATCTAACAAAGAAAGGAAAACAAAAGTAATTTATTTTGGCAGGTTGTTTGGAATAACCCTTCTCACCCCAAAGAGTTGGCGTTGCGCTGGAAGCAGAAGTTTATCAAACATTCTCCACATCAAATTTTTACTATTTTCCAACTGGAGTCCCTTTTACGCTGTAAGAAAACAACACTCGATAACGGATTAATGTCGATGTGGTAGAATCGTGAAAGGTCTGTCAAGGATCCTAAAGCTTCCACACCGCCGGTCCCTTTCTGGGAAAGAAATGGGAAATGACCTGCAGTGTAAAGGCCTTATTTTGATGTCTAGTAGTCAGTAAGGCTCAACATTAACACCATCTCCACCATTTTCATTTTGGCTTTGGGCAACTTTATGCTTAATCCATCAATACTTTTGAGATGGGCCTGAATTTAGCTGGAAAAAAGTCTATATTACAAAGCAAATTCAAATATAAAATCTGAATTGTACTAGCTGCAATGACCAATGAGCAAACAAGTAACAAATGTCCACATCAAGGCCTAGTGATACAAAATAAACATGAATAATATTAATACAACGGAAATTCACAGCCCATGGTAAAACAATTATTACGTTTTTCATTCATCCTTCATTAGATGGGCTTTCTGATGGCTCCAAGGTAAACAATAACGTCCAGTGGCATGAGACCGAGGCACATAGTGTGGACACCGCTGTGCTGGGTAGTGAACATGGACAAAATCACTGCAGCTCCATTACTGTGTAACCCGATACAACGAAAAGGATAATCCACTCATGATACAGCCATGCAAGTAAACACTGCCAAGAACACTTTATTTATAATAACTCAAATGAGGCCATGGTAAAACTACTTCCCGTTACCTGAATTGGGCTGTGCAGCAATGATATAGCAAGGTCCCTAAATAAAAAATCATACAAATTGGTTCTCTACTAGGCCCCCTCAGGTTAGGATACAGTCATAAAGGATTATCAGGTGATGTTTGAGGGCAGCTGGGTACTGCTTGAAAACGGGAAAAAAAGTGCTTCTTCATAGTTAGGACTGTGCGCAGGAGTGGGTGAGTAACAGTTGTTGTGGGATTTTGCATTCCTTCATTACACAGTGGAGCGTGGGTGACCTGTGAGCCCAGCTTTGAGCTATGTACATGTTAGTTAAAGTGTGGTTTCGGAGCTGCAGATCAGTGCCTTTAATTATAAATGGCACTGTCTGCGTCACTGGATCTTCCCAAAACAGTCCACTGACACACGGACATATTTTACACACTGTAGTGACGGGAAAGGAGATCATTTCAGAAGTAAGATTTGGCAACTGTAAGCCTATATCATGGCTTCTTTCGCAACTCAGCAGCATTTAAGTTAGATATTATATACCTTCAAAAATATATTATTTTTTTAATAGCACTGGTAAACACTCCAGGTTTTTTACTAAGTTTCAAAAACAAGATTGTTGCCAGGCAAGCAATTGTACAATATGGATTAACATTTACAATAGGCAACTTCATAATTGATTTTCTTCATTCATTGGATGGATGAAAGACGTGATGATCAATGCAATTACAAATGCACAAATCATATTAGGTTTAATGTGACAAAATAGCTCATGACCGGCCAATTAACAATCACAAATGTTAAGTAGATTACAGTGAACGTACTACAATTGTTTACGAGGGTCACAAGGCCACAGTACGTCTTGTAGCAGTCTCAGAGTATATTTACTGTCAGAGCATTCAGCATTAATATATTTCACAACAATATGCATATCACTGAATACTAAGAGGCTAATAATGATTTGCTGGGAAAGTAATACATCTATGGAATACTAGGGGGTAGCCAACAGACATTATCGTCAGGTGTGTGGGGCTTGTTTTATCGGCAATAATGAAAGGGTGTGGTGTGTAAGTGATTGCACTGTTGGCCTCATAACATGTGGAAACACCACCACAGAGGTGAGCTGCGGCGGGTGACATCATCGACCCCACAGCAATGGGGAATCCCTAACAAAAACACTCTTCCTTTAGTCCCTGCATCCGTTTGAGACTTATGGGCTGTGTCCCTGTTTTTCTCCTACTCTTTCTGTTGTCCTAGAAGTGAGAGGTTTGGGAAGTTCATCAAACCGAAACAGGTGACAGCTGAATAAATAATATTAACAATAATATATTAAAAAAAAACAGAAAGTAGGAATATCAAAATCTGTAGCACAACATGCGATGTAATAATGTTACACTGATTTTTATAACTGATTTGTATGCTGCCCTCTAGGGGCAGTCATGAAATTTGCAAAGCCCTATGTAAGAGGAAAGCAGAGAAAAGAATGGACCCTAGGCATGCTCCAGGAGCCACTGGAACAGGGGGGTGCGGGTGGATTCTCTACCCGCCTGCAGACTCTCCTCTCTGGGTTGGGGCTGGTTCTCCTCGCAGTAGCGCAGCAGAGAGTGGAGCAGCTCTTCCACCCGCCACCTCTTCTCACGCACTTTCTGGACCACTGCTGGCAGCTGAAAGAGCAGCACTTATTTAGATAATCAAAGAAAATAACCACTTGTAACATGATAACTAACATACAGTAGGTCCATATGGATCCAATGTATGCTTAGAAATGAGAAAACGTTTAAGAAAATGACAAATACACTGCCAAATTCTATCTAATATATTAAAATACATTGTGTCACAACCAGGGTACTATGTTCCCCGCCCAAAGAAATGATGATTAGTCTTCTTTACCTGCTGCAGCTCTCCGTCTGGACTGAGCTGTATCTGGGTTATGTCTGTCATGGAGGCCGCCGCCCACTGCAGCATGCTCCTAAGCTGGGGGTCAAGGGTGATGTTGAACTGGCCACGCCCACGCTCTGGTACCTCCGAGTTCAGAATGACCAACACATTCCTGGGAGCCAGCACCTCTGTCCTGTCTACACTGACTGTCGCTGTAAGAAAAATATCCAATGTTATTGCCACTTTTACAGACCATCAACATAATAATAAAAGCCTAAATCATGTTTTACTTTGAGAGTTTCCCACACTCCTGGAGCATACCCACAATGTAGCCCCCCCCTTGTAATGGTTTTAAACACACCCACAGATAATGCAGAGTGGAGTGACTGAGGAGGGAGTGGAGGCATGAATGAGCAACACTGCGGCTGGATTTGGGGGTGTAGAAATCCCCCAAGAACAACACACAACAGACGGACAGGCATACAGCTGATGCAGCCAGCAGAAACCATAGCTCAGTCAGAATATTGGAGAAGAGAAGCTTTTAGACTTTAATTTTTACTCAGTAGTTACTAATATCTCCCATTAATGGTGTCTTACCGCTAGATTCTTCTTTCATCTCGGTCTCCTTGTCCTCCAAGTGGTCGCTGCTGATATAAAGCCCATGTTATTACACATATTAAACAATGACAAGGTTTATGGTTTACCTCTAGTACCGTAAGGCTCAATCATTAACCAAAGTTTGAATAGTGCTTTACTGTGTTCTGGTAAAGGTCCTTCCAAATAATACCTTGTATCAGAAAACACATTAGACCCAATGAATCATGACTATAAAGCCAATTAATGTGCAAGTCTAGCCAACTTAAGACACATTTTTGTCACTTGTGCAAATATTTGGGATGTGACGTGCCAACAGGTAAACATCATTCTCCACTTTATAAGACTGATAATGACAGCCTTGTTGACACAGCCCCTGGCTACAGACACCAAGACTCTGCAGACTTTGATACAGGGATATTTATTCCAGGACTATAAACTTTAGGGATGAAAATCACCGGAGGTCAACAAAACACTTGGGTAACAACGTGACACCAACAGAGTCGTGCACCAAAGCTGTTTACAGGGAAAAGGCAAAGAACCAGGGACTGCACATGGAAACCAGCTACTTATCTATAATCTGATGTAGTACATCTCTGTCTGTATGAGTTTAATGACTGTACATTGTTTCTAGTATTCTAGGATTCTAGTAAAGTACATCAACGTAGAGTTACGGTGAATAAGAGTGAAATATTTGAGCATGCCACGAATACAGGCATTGAAATTGAGATACAAGGGATAGTATGCATTGTAACAGCAATGAAACCTTTAGCATATACACTGGTTTGTAACACAAGCAAATGCCAAACAAAAATCAGCACAAATCTGAGTGCAGGCACTAGTATTTACCGAACATACCAGGGCAGCTTTTATTTAGGGCTACAGGGATTATGTCTGTCACCCACTGCTTTGGTAACTCCTAGCATGAAACAATATACAACAGAATACATATTTTGGTTGTAAATATTTGTATAAAATTCTGTGAAATATTCCTTTTTATTCCAGGGGAGTAACCTCAGCATCAAAGCCATTTTGAAAACAGCAAACTGTGGACTGACCTGTCTGAGGGGGAAGAAAGGCGCTCCTCACATGCCTCTCCTTCCAAGCCCAGACTGCTCCAGCTACTGCTGTTGCCATTGCTGCTGGGGGAAAGGCAATGCTAGTTAAGTTAAGCACATTGGCCAAAAAACCTAAACAAGATATTAAGACGTGTTCTCTACAGTAGGTGTGATACATTGCCTAACCAAAGAAAAAGTTGAGACACAAAAAAAAAGTCACACGCATTCGCCTTTAGCTTTGATGACAGCTTGCATTCACTGTGGAATTGTTTCAAAAGACTTATTTCCATCCAGTGTTGTATTATTTTTTCTCCAAGATCTTGTATTGATGATGGGAGAGTGTGACCACTGTCCAGTGCCTTCTCAAGCACATCCCACCCATGCCATTAGGGAATAGGAAATCCATTGATGGAATAACGCGGCCATTTAGGATGTTCAATTGTTCAGCTGATCTCTGATCCACAGTGTTACTGAACAAGCTGTAATTATCCAATAGAACACAGGTTCCCAATGTGGGGTCCGGGGCTCCCTGGGGGTCTTCAGAGACACTGCAGGGGGGCATCCAAAGGTTGTCCACAAAACAATCACATCAAAATAAATTTTATAACGAACTTTATATGAATTTGTTTAGATATAATTTACCATATTGTCACGATTTCCTTAAAATTAAGCAAAGACCATTGGGAGACCATGACATTTTCTTTTAAATAACGTGAATTCTAATCTTCGGGGGACCCCAAGAGAACTTTTTGATATAAAAGGGGGCCGCGACAATCTCAAGTTTGGGAATGGCTGCAATAGAAGAATCTTACCTATTTGCTTAGTTAAATCCAGCTGGTGACTTTTCTTGGTCAGGTAGTGTATTTAGTTGGTAACTTTTTAAACTTATTTAGGTTAATTTAGTATTTTAGACTGACAAGAACTACTGCACACATCGCAAATGAGATTATCACCAGAAGCAAAATCAGAAAAGGTGATATTAAGTACTAAGTATAATAGTACTACCAGAAACTGCAAAAATAATATGCATTGCTTCAAATGCAGCTTTCACTTAGTTGTTGTAGTAAAACATATTAGCCATTGATGTTAGTCTAATGGATTATACATGGACTCATAAACTGAGCAAAGTAAGAGGAGCAATTAAAGACACACCTTCAGGAAATGGCTTTGATGGGATGAGGCATATGCTACATATAGGCACTGTACCTGTCACTGAGGTGCAGGAAGCTGCTGTTGTCGTCGGCGTGTTCATCCTCAAAGCTGAGGTTTGACCAGCTGCCCAGACTGTCGTCCCCCACGCTCAGCTGCTGTGACAGTGTTGACTCTGTGACTGGCCCACCGTGAGCGCTGCGGTGCGAGAAATGAACAAAGGCAAGCGTTAAAGTAATGGCTCTACATCTAGATCTATATAAACCCAATATGACATGGATGTACCTGCTGCTGGGAGCCTGGCAGACGTTGGACAGAGCAGAGGTCATGATCTCTGCGGTCAGGCTTTCAGCATAGCTCGCGCCATCATACCCAATACCACTGTCTGCATTTAGGCTGGTGTTACTCAGCTCACGTTTGGCCACTTCCATTGCCATTGACACGATCCCATCTGCAAATGCGGCTTTAGTTTCCAAATCAATATGAATCTTTGGGATGTCCATGCTAGACATTCCTTGGCTTTCCTGCCCTCTTCTTCTCTGGAACACAGGCTGGTAGTGTTGATGGTTACTGAGCTTGGAGCAATAGGAGCGCTCCTGAAGCTGACAGTAATGACATGCTCTCTCCCTCACATTGTGGCTGAGCACAGCTGCCTCAGACAGTCTGTGTGCATGAGTGTGTCTGGTGTGCGCTAGTATCCTCTGGTGCTCTGGGGAAGGACCAATGGACGCCAGGCTCATCTTTATTGTATCATCAACTATCTTCCGGGCATAATGTTCAATCACCTGCATCATCTTACTGCTGTAGCTACTGTCATATAGGCTTCCTGTACTGTGATGGTGTCTTCTCTGACCCTCCCTGGATAAATGTGGGCAGGAGAAGGAGTTTCGTATCAAGTTTTCAGCCATGTTGTCAAGTTTGGACTTTTTATAAAGGCAAGAGTCAGTCATAGACTTGGGCAGTCGCACAGATGTGGGTTGTAGTTTCTGCGTGACATCACAGGTGACATTGTAGGCTAAAGATTCTGCAAAGTTGACCAGGTTTACATACTCCTTCTGGTTTTCCTCTTCTGACTTACAGCAGCACTGAGTATCCTCAGCAGAAGGACTAATTGTTGACTCAGGATTTTGTTTGGATGAGTATGTTTCGGTTCCTGAAGTTTTTGAGTCATCTGTCAGAGATTTTGAAAAACTTAGACGTGTGCTGGGTGTCCGTTGCTTAATTTTCCTGCCGGCATGTGCAAGACCAAGCTTTATGGAGCGGTAGGCCAAGCGGCTAGCATACTGATCTAGCACAAGTTCCCTACTGCCTCCTTCCTTTTTCAGCACTCTTATGAGATAACCCGCATATTCATCTGTCACACTCTCACAGCTGGGATATTCAGACGACAGGCCTGAGCTAGAGCTGGAGGCCGTGGTAGAAGAGGAGGGAGGAGAGCGCAACACAGAGGCTATTAAATCATTAGACCACTGTTCAGCCAGTCTATCAGCCCCGCTCTGGCCTGTCTGTAGAGAACTCTGAGAGCTTGACCGATCGTAGCTCCTACTCCTGATAGCTGTGTGACACGGACATTGATGTCCCGAGCTTACCATTCGTTTGACATCGTTGATAACCTCCCCAGCCACCTCCCCGGCATATACCCACAGTGTGTTTAGAGTCTGCTCTGAAAACTGAGCGACACTGTCCCTTCGTCTCTCTCCACTTACTTCTCCTTTGTCGTCTGACACTCTCAGAGTGTCCATCTCTGTTGCCATGGAGACAATATGGCAGGCCAAACGCTCTGCATAATGAAGAGCTTCTTTGTTAGACATTCGGCGAAAGGATGACTTGTGTCCCGTCTCTACACTTCTGTTTTTGACACAAACTATTGAGTCCTCTGGCAAATCTTCATCATTTTCATTATCATTTCCCTCTGCCTCTTCAGAGAGGGATCTCATGAGTTTCAACATAAATTCAGCCTTTTCTTCATCTGGAGATGGATCTTTCAACTCTGGATCAGGCTCGGGTTGATAGTGAGGTGTGGGAGGCGGAGTGGCCGGGGAAAACTCCTTGGCCAGCTTGGTTTTCAGTTTTTTTGAAAATTGTTTTATCTGTTTCTCTTTAGAAACCTCACTGGGCTGTTGAGGTGTGGATGGAGGAGTGCCAGGGGTTCCACCAGACCTTTGGCCTGGGTTTGGAACTGACTCATTGGCAGGGACCAATATCCTTCTCGGAGCACTTATGGATACACTGGGAACATTCAAGGTATCTACTAACATGGGATATGTTTCACCCACACTTCTGGTCCTGGAGTCTATAGGACTTCTGGACATCCCTTGGCACAGCGAGGAGGTAATAGAAGGTCCTGGGACATGTTGTACAAGGCAGCTGTCTTTACAGTCATTGTTACAAGTGTCTATATTCACCTCCAGCTTTGGACTTGCAATTGTCTTAGTAAAAAAGTCTGCACAGTCTCCAAAACTCTTCTTCACTTTTGAGGCAGTAATCAGCTCACATGCCTCTGTGACAATCATGTCAACCATGTTCCCAGAGAAGTTTTGAAATGGGGATTTACCTTGGTCTTCTTCATGCATACAAAGTGGAGGGGTTTGTGTGGATGAGGTAGTGTCTGAGATACAATGAGATGTTCTTCTAGAGCTAATCTGGAAGTTTTCTGATGAACTTGCAATTGGATCTTGAATGTGAGAGAGGGCATGGCCTGCCTTGGGTACAGGGATACAGCTAGCCATGCCAGACACAGTAAACAAGGCTTTCTTTACTGTACAAGTGGAATCTACATTTGAAGAGCCTTGTATGGGGCTGGTAACGACCTGCTGGT
This sequence comes from Lesueurigobius sanzi, assembly GCA_900303255.1. Taxonomy (NCBI): domain Eukaryota; kingdom Metazoa; phylum Chordata; class Actinopteri; order Gobiiformes; family Gobiidae; genus Lesueurigobius; species Lesueurigobius sanzi. The sequence continues at coordinate 17,279 of OMNZ01075110.1, forward strand.
TAGTAAATGTACTACTTGTGTGGGTGTTTTCTGCATTCACATAACACATATTATCCATAGAGACACTAATGGCTGCCTGGCTGGTAAAAGTCACATCAGTCTGGGAGAGTTGAATAAAAGCTTCTTGCAGAACTGATTCAGACAGGTCTGAAGCATAAGAGGAAACTACCTCCTCCTCTTCCTCTATGTCTTGTTCCAGCCCAAAGGTCCAATCGCTGGGCGTGCGGGGCGTTGATGGGTGGGAGAATTGACACACTTCCATTATGCCTTCAAACACAAGCTCTTCTGCCAAATCGGCAGCAAATTGAGTGACTGTGTTGTGAAATATCTGTTTTTTTACCGAGAGAAACTCTACAAATGCGCCTGACAGAGCCTCTCCCACCAGGAAACCAGCTAAACCATTGATGGCTCTTTCTTTTAACACATAGGCCTGTCGCATTCCTATCTCTTGAAATGCCATTTGAAACACTGACGATGTTAGTCTGGCAGCGAGATGACACAAAGTTGTAGTGCAGGAAGAGACACTGTTTTGGAGATCTCTGAAAGCGCTGCCCAGGCTCATTTCCACCAAATCGGTAGCAAACCTCTGGATGCCATCCTTCAAAGAGTGGGACGTTTTCTGCAGTTTGGCAACTGTCACAGTCTCTTGGATTTCTGAAAGTTTCATAACAAAACCTAATGGGTTCTGGAACTCCTTGTGGCAAACACAACTGAGATTTTTATTGTCACTAATGTCGACTGCTGACTGGAAGCCACAAACAGACTCCATTATTTCTTTGGACATGCTGTTGGCAAAGTCTGAGTAGGTTTTATACAGGGAGCAGAGACCCTGGGGTTTGCGCAATTCTGAGTTTTCTTTTCCATCATCATCGGTCTTCCAGAAGTATTCCAGATTCCCACTTCCATCTGTGAGTGGACTGAAGGCTGAGGAGCTGACAGGGCTGAAGAGAGGACCTGCGTTCTCATCAGAGGGAGTGTGCACTGGCCTGGGAGAGTCTGGCAACTCTGAGTGGTGTGAATATGGAGAGCCAGGTTTAAGTGGAGTCGGTTTTTTCACATTAGCAGGAAGGGTGGGGGCTTCAAAGCGCTGTGGGTTCATTCCTTTAGTCGAACATCCCCTTGACACATATTTAGTTGCTGATCGTCCAGTGTTGGCATCAGCAGACTTATGTTGAGTAGTTGGTGCAGATATGGGATCCAGTGGCAGTATCTCAGTACTCTGCCACTCCAGGTCATCAAATTGATCAAAGCTGTCAAAAAACTCACTCACTTCAGAGTCAGAGTCTTCCACTCTGTCTTTGGGGCCACCTGGCACTTGAGGAATGTCCAGTTTAGCTAGAAGGCTCTTTTGGTAACCTACTTCATCCAGGAAAATGATGGGACTAGGACTGGAGCAGTCAGACTCCTCTGACTCACTGATGTGATCTGGAGAAGGTAACCGTGCTCTGGGGCTGCATATGGTCCACTGGGACTCCACACCCTCTGACCTCTGCACGGTGACAGACACGTCCATGCCAGGCTTTTGCTTAGAAGACTTCTTTGAAACTGTACTTATTATAACTCGAGAACCCAACAACTCCTTTTTTCTCTTATGAGACGGAATTGTCTGTGATGCCACATCACGCTTCTTAAAATACCGAAAGGATGCAGCACCTGCAAAACAAAACGAAAGAAAAAGAGAAGGGATTACACAGTGTAAATGACTGTATTTGCTATTTAACTAAAACAGAAGTGGAACTTCAACTAGATGCTGCCATCTAGCAGTCATCACATCTAAATGCCAACCATGATAACTAACTGCTGAAGTTAATATTTGGTTTATATACCAGGATTGTCTCCAGTGTCATCCTCTTCCAGATGCTCCAGAGCAGTCACAAAGTCATCTTCAATCGATGACACAGACTGATTGGTGTCATCTTCCTCCTGGTGACTGCTCCCTCTTTGAACATGCTGCTCTAAAGCATATCTGATGCCAGACACATAACAGCCCAGCAGCCCCAGGAGCTGAGCCACACTGGACTGAGGAGGCAGGCTATGAGTGGAGTTGTGCCTCATGACACAAACAGCCCTACACAAAACCTAGGGGGAAAAAACATAAAAAGTAGGTCAGTTATGATGAGTACACAGGCTATAATAAGCCCGCAATGACAAGACATGGATTTCTTTCACAGTTTATTTTGGTTTATTTGGTTGGGACAGTGCATGTTAATGAACACACATGGATGTAATCTGTCCCACTCTGCACTCACAAACACACTCTCATACATCCTGGCCTATTGTACATGTTTTAGTGGTAGGGGAAACTGGCACACCCTGAGTAAACCAATGCAGGCACAGGGAGAACATGCAAACTCCACACAAAAAAGCCCTGTCTGGCCTGAGAATCAAACCCAGGGCCTTCTAGCTGTGAAGCACAAGCACTAACCGCTGTGTCACCGCACTGTGTGTGTTATATTTACACTTGTGACAAGAACTACAAAAGTAAGGCAAAATATGGAAGTCCACATTTTCACTCAAAGACAAAAATAATCTTGGCTATGTAATACACCCGGGCTGCTGGGCTATTTCTCATTTCATGTTTTGTATCCCATCCATACGTTCTGGTAATATTTAAAGATTGTAATGACATTTCAGATTTGTTACATGGCATTCATTTCACAAAAGAGTTACATAACACATAATTAATTAATTATTATTTCAAGAATAACCTGAGATGGCGCATCCTTGTGGTCTGATATCCGGCGATAGTCTTTGAGCAGCAGCACCTCATCCTGCTTTAGGTTTTGAATGTGATGTGGCCTAAGAAGCTCACACAGGCCCACTGGTAAAGACAGAGTCTGAAAAACAACACACAGGTTAAGGGAGAAGTTGTTTGACCTTTTCGACATTTTGTTCTGATGTCCCCCACCTGTTGACTGGCCTCATCTCCATCACACTGACTTGGCAGGCACACAAAATTAATCTGAAAATAAAATAAATGGCATTTCAAAACACAGCTAGTTTGAGGTTTGCATTGCCTGCTGGTGCTGTTTTTGTGAAGCAAACCTCTGTCAGTCTTGTGGTGTCTCTGGTGGGCAGTTCCAGGGAAATGCTGCATAGTTCCTTTTTGTTTCTAAAAAGGCTCTTAACACTGTGCACTCCACTCTCACGCACAATCTGAAAATACAAACGCATGCGAGGTATAAATATGGCCAGATAAAATAAATAGAACTTAACATATTGTTCTGCGATCTTTTATAGCTTTGAGCAAGGCTTGTGAGAACATATTCATGTTACATGGCCATAGTTCAACATGTTGGAAATACAGGAGTGGAGCATGATTGAATCATTAGGATGATCAGGCTTTTTCCGTTGTTGGCCCCAATCTTTGAAAGCTCTTCCAGATCACATAGTCCTGGAGCTGAGGGGGGTCCTGTGTGCAATTCTATGTCCCCTAATTTTGACTCTTGATCCATAGGACCCATAGGAGATTGAAAAAAACTTGGGTAGACATTCCAGATGTGGGGGAGAAAGGTGCAATTCAAGATAGCGTCTAAGATGGCCTCCGCACCCTTATACCCACGATAACTTCATGTGGATTTGTCCTGGAGTGATGCATTTGGTGTTTGGTGTCAAGGAATCCTATGAAATCATTTTCAGGGTGACAAAAGTAGTGGGAAATGGTGAATTCCAAGATGGCTGCCAAAATGGCTGCCGCCCGGTTCATAATTAATGAATTAATTTGCCCAGGCTGCGCCAGGAGAGATTTGAGTTTGAAAGAAGAAGAATGAAGGCACAGCCCCCTTTTATAGGGTACAGGAATGTGTGGGTTCCCTGTAGGCGATTGGAGCGATCAGTTCTTTGATCTTCTTAGAGTGGGAAGCTGGCGCAGCTAGGGCACTGAGACAGATCAAAGAATCAGCTGTGCCAATCATGCTTAGGGCATATGCCCACGAAACCGGTGGTCTATAAAGGCCCATTATAGACACTCTCCTTCATCGAACCAGCTAAACAGAGGGGGCTTGCAGGTAGGTGGGCACTCTGTAGAACTACGGGCTTCGCTATGGGTAAACTAACGAGGCGAAGGCCCCCTGGGGCACCAGGCACGGGTGGGGATTAAAATGTCCCAAGGACTCCTGATTAGGTGACATGACCCCTGTCCCTGCCTAATACTGAGACAGCCACTGAGTCAGTGCACATATCCATGAGATAGGAGCGCACGAAAGTGGACGCTGAGGACCAGGAGGCAGCTTGACAGATGTCACCCACAGTGACTCTCTCTAGATGTTATTAAAGTAATATTCAATGTAAAACATGTTTCATTCGTAATTGTACATACCTTGCAGGGAGGGAGGGGAAGGGAGTCTTATTTGTATAGCTCTTTTCAAATGAAACAAGTCACACCCAAAGCTTCACACATGAAAGGGAGGGGGCTTCATTCACTCCATGCTGATGGTGGTAAGCTACATTGGTAGCTACACATTCCCCTGGGGCAGACTGACAGAAGCGAGGCTGCTCACAAATGCGCCAATGGTCCCTCCGACCACCACCAACCACTCACACATACTCCCTGACCCCTACAACCCTAGAAAAGACACCAAGTTCATTCTCCTAGCTCACTTATGAACCTTGATAGGCTAACCGAGAGGGCGCGGTGGCCATTTTAGCAGCCATCTTGGAATTCAACATTACCCGCTACTTTTTACACCCTGAAAATGATTTCATTGGATTCCTTGACCCCAAAACCCTATGTAAAGACCAGGGCTTCCGTTAGCCGGCTATAGCCGGCTTTTGGCCGCTTTGGAATACATATGTCCGGTAAATATAATCACTGTTGGCCAAAATGACCGGCCAAAAAAATATATATATGTATATATGAACTACAAACGTAAAGCAGCTAGGTTACAAAAGTAAGTGTGTTGTTAAAGTCTAAACACAGTGTTGTTGAAGCCTGAATATTAAGCTACTTGTCTGATCTATCAAAAAAGTTTTGGGCAACGCATTTCAGCTATTTCTCAAAGCGCAGCTGATTGCTTTGCTTACTAGCTGAACAAGGAGAGGTCTGATCAGAGCTGTAACCAAGAAGCCCATGATGACCTTGGATGAACTGCAGAGAGCCACAGCTCAGGTGGGTCCACAAGTCAACTATTAGTCGTACACTGCACAAATCTGGCATTTATGGAAGAGTGGCTAGAAGAAAGCCATTCTTAAAAGAAACACATAAGAAGTTCAGTTTGCAGTTTGCCAGAAGCCACATGGGTGATACAGCAAACATGTGGAAGAAGGTGCTTTGGTCAGATGAGACCAAAATTGAACTTTTTGGCCAAAATGCAAAACGCTATGTTTGGCGTAAAATCAACACTCCACATCTCCCTGAAAACACCATCCCCACTGTCAAACATGGTGGTGGTAGCATCATGCTCTGGGGGTGCTTCTCTTCAGCAGGGACAGGGAAGCTGGTTAGAGTTGATGGGAAGATGGATGGAGCCAAGTACAGGGCAATCTTGGATGAAAACTTGTTGGAGTCTGCAAAAGACTTCAGACTGGGGCGGAGGTTCACCTTCCAGCAAGACAATGACCCTAAACATAAAGCCAGGGCAACAATGGAATGGTTGAAAACAAAAAATATCCATGTGCTAGAATGGCCAAGTCAAAGCCCAGACCTAAATCCTATTGAGAATCTGTGGAAAGATCTGAAAACTGCAGTTCACAAGCGTTCACCATCTAATGTAACTGAGCTTGACCTGTTTTGCAAGGAAGAATGGGCAAAACTTCCAGTCTCAAGATGTGCAAGGCTGGTAGAGACATACCCCAACAGACTTGCAGCTGTAATTGCAGCAAAAGGAGGTTCCACAAAGTATTGACTCAGGGGGGTAGATACTTTTGCACACCCCACTTTTCAGTTTTTTATTCATAAAAAAAAGTTCCAAATCATGTA
>OMNZ01075117.1:15599-28537 GCA_900303255.1 Lesueurigobius sanzi
GTTTCGCTCTGAGGTTGTTTTGGCCATTTGGTTTTGACCAAAGGCTGACTCCTCCTGCTGGTCTACTAGCTTTATAAACCCACAGCGTGTCCAGACCTTCAGTAGCTGATGACGATCTTTGGAGTAAGATCGAAACGTCCTACACTTCAACTACAGAGTACAGATGAAGACTGAAGAATTTTTGCCTACGGTTGATTGAATAATGTTTACTGCTGAACACAAAATTAAATCATAAACTGTATATTTCACAAACTGCAGCTACGTTCCACTTTTGCTCAGGCCTTAATCTGAAAATGAATGTTTTCAGCTCAAAATATTACAAAAAAGTAATTGAATCATTACTTGATAAAGTAATTGTAATCTAATTACCAGTTTTGCAATTGTAATCCTGTTGCATTACTCCGTTAAAAAGTAATCTAATACCTGAAAAAGGAAAAAACTATTTCATTCCACTACTAGGAAAACATCAGGTATAGTCCCTTTAAAGTAGTGGATTACTTAGCAACACTGTGAATAAATAAATACATTATTTGGCGTGGTTTTGCGGTTCAGGGTTAATCATCACAGGCGTATAAGGGACTCTTTCACATAAAAAGAGCTGATGTCAAAAAGAAGAGAGCAAGAGAAGAGGCCAAAAGGTCAAAGTATTGCACAAAAAACCCTTTGCTCTGACAGACAATGTAATGAACTGGTGGAGAGATGATGATGCTAAATGTAAAGGACATGCCTTTTTGCTTTATATAGGTTCCTGAGAGCTAATTTAACATCGCTTATATCTATGGTGAGTGTAGGGAAGTCACTGCCATACTGAGGGACAAAACACAGCTTTTCATGGGCTTTTAATGGGTTGAAACTGGTCATAAAATCTATATCTAAAAGTTTAAAATGACATAGTTAAACCAAATGGCCTTTCGGTCAGCAGCACTTCCACATGTATAAAAAGTTTCATACATTTACACGGCAGCTTTCAGAAGTCCAGAAGACTCTCTTTATAGCGTTGTTAGATCTGTAAACTAATCATGGTTGCAAACGATTCCTTTGCATTTTAGACAAAATACTATTTATATGCATTAGGAGGTGAAACACAACAGGTGACAACATCGATTTTTCTGGGATTTCTGTCCAGTTTTGTACCTTAACCTCTTAGTTGCAATATCAAAGTAGAAAAAACTCTTTACGACGGTTATTTTGTCATGTTTTGCTGATCCACGCATCATAACCAGGAAGTCATGCACCTTTGCAGTTTTCATTTTCACATTGTTTACATAAAATATTTAATCCAATATGGCGGGTGGTGGATACTGATAAAAAACAATATAGCAATATAGCAATTTTGCAATACAGCGCCATAAACAGGACTAAATGATGACTGAAATCACCTTTTTTACTCATTAAGACTGAAGGGAGGGGGTGATACCAGTGAGAGGAAAGAGATGGGTTTGAAATGGCTGCTCTAATGCACAGACATACTGTTACATGCGTCAGGCATTCCTCACATGCTGTGGTCTTATTGAGCATTAGTGAACACTTCTCCCAACATGCCGTACAGTTCAGGAAACACACTGCAGTGCCCCTGTTGGCCTCTAGAGGGCCACAGTTGGATGGTGTTGACTCCTGACCTGAACATGCAATTATGTAATTTACATAACAGAGTAACTTATTAAATGAAAAGACTAGGAAAAGGTACATTTTAATATAGTACTTCAATAAATGCACTAAAACTACTAAGTAAAAACATACTACTGCTGGTGCTCAGTAACAAATGTAGCTAATACTAGGGTCAAAACTGAAAAATATGTTTTTATGTTTTATTATTAAATGCCCATAATAGTGAGGACATGAGCTATAAAGATGTATAACACCTGTGCCAGAGGTGGAAAGTAACAAAGTAAACAATACAAGTAAAAAGTACACATTTTAAGTACTTTTACTTTACTTAAGTACATTTTATGATGAATACTTAATAATAATAATAATGCACTTTCCTGGACACTCAAAGACACTTTACATGGCATTATTCATTCGCTCCATACTTGGTGGTGGTAAGCTACTATTGTAGCCACAGCTGCCCATCTGTCTAGACTGACAATCTGTGCCATCGGCTCCTCTGACCACCACCAACACTCACATGCTACATTCCCCCAGGCTTCCTGGCATTTTCCTGGCGGTTTATTTTAAATTTTCAATAATAAAAAATATCTGTAATAAAATAAATGTTTGTATTTATTGGGTAAAACGTTACGCAATGTGCCTTTAAGATAATTGAGTACTTATTAGGGCTGGGCGATATGATGATAATCGTGATCTGATCTTCACGACGATCTGCTTTTTTGGGAACATCGTCATATCGTGATTCAATGGTTTTTGTGTTTAACACTAATCTTGCGCTGCATGATGTATTCTCACGAGATTTGTGATTTCACAAATGTGAGGATACATCTTGAAAGGCTCCAATCCCTTACGATCGGGGCTCGACTCCGAAAGCTGCGGGACCAATGACGTGCCTCCATTGGGGTTTAAGGCGGGACATGGTGCTATGACATCACACCGAGACGCTCTGCCACAGAATAACAAAAATGGCTGCGCCTAGCGACTTACTTTTCGATGCCGCGATTGACTCTGTTTTAGCTGTTTTACTCTGTTTTCTCTTTCTGCTTTGAAAAGGAGCAAAGAGACGCCCTTCGTGCATTTGTTGATCGGAAAGACGTGTGCTTTTCTCCCCACTGGATTGGGTTAGTAGCTGATTAGTAGGGTTAAACCAGATCTAAACCAGGAGTAAACTAGGTCTAAACCAGGTCTAAAATTGGGCAATAGTACAAGGAAGGGGGAACGCACACCAAAAAACCTTTTTCAGAGGTGCAGATATTGAGAAAAATCTTAAAAGTAATCAAAAAAGCAGTATTGCATACTCAGTTACCCGATGTCCAAAATATTTATTTAAAATTGGACAAAATCACGGACTGAATCTGGATTAAACCAGAGACTGAAAATCAAGGTTTGAACCAGGACCAAACTAAAAAGGACTAAACCGGGGACAGAATGAAACAATGATTACCCTGGACTGAATCAGGTCTAAACCCAAGAACTCAATCAGAACTAAACCAAGAGAAAACTGGGTCTAAATCGGGTCTAAACCTGGACAATATCACAGACTGAACCTGATTAAACCAGGTCTAAACCCAAGAACTCAATCAGAACTACACCAAGAGAAAACTGGGTCTAAATCGGGTCTAAACCTGGACAATATTACAGACTGAACCTGATCTAAACCATGAGGAAAACATGTCAAAACTGAAACTTGGACTAAAACAGGCCTTAACCAAGACTAAACCCGGACAACCCCAGGTCTAAATCCAAGAAGAAGCAGATGGCTTTAGTCGACTTTAAAAGATTTACACATGAATTGTGATCAAATCAAAATCGTGATTTAAAATAAAGAAAATCGTGATAAGACCTTTTGGTCCATATCGCCCAGCCCTAGTACTTATTCCATCACTGGCCATTGCTTATTAAATTGCATATGTGCATATGTACCATGAAATCTCACCGCGTGCAAACAGTGAACAGAATACCAGCAAACGTCTCTAGTTGGATGATTTGTGTTACTGTAAATCCACAACTGATACCATCCTCGCTCTCGCTTTACATTTGTGGCATTTCGCTGACACTCTTTACCTGAAGTGACTTCCCAGCATGCCGTGGGGGGGGAATTACGAAAACACATGTCATGCTGTACTGTGGACTTTACTCCTACAGTAGGGGCCGCTTGGACAGTTTTAGCTCTGACACATCGGGATGACATGGAAACCAGAGGCACGGCTCATACTGGGTCCTCTGGTGGGCGAGCTGGGAACTACAAACAAGAAAAAAGATGGAGGTTTGTGCGTACTAAATAAGAGAAGAAAAATAAGTAAGAAATAGCAGCAGCTTCATAACTATGGCATGAATTTAAATATAATTGATTGCATAACAGCAGAGTGGATTTTCAATGTGTTGTCCTTATGTTTCTCAGAGCCGTCTCCAGTGTCCATGCAGCATCAGGAGACGTGCAAGTGTCAGGTGGATTGATAGCTCTGAAGAGCACATCGGTAAATGAATGAGAGTGTTAGTGTTGTGGGCAGAGTACACTTTCTATGTGACTGAAGGCATACCATGGTCTCATGGTGCAGCCATTTGAAACGCCTACACTCAGGGCTCTTATCATTTTTACTGGGACAGATTGTTCAGAGATCATTGGCCTCTGGGCTGGACATTTAGCGAGCTCCACGCCATCACCAAATATATAAATATTTTTGGATGAATAAATGAAAATGAATTACCATAATTGCTCAAATAGCATTTAATATAGCATAGACTATTTTTACACTAGTCTTTTCCAACATTGAAACCCCTAAAAAACACTAAGCCGCAGTATATTATAATATTATAATAAAGTATATTATTATACACATGTTTTAGCCTCTTGGCATCTAAAAGCCAAAGGGGTTTAGATGTTTAGATTAAGTTTTATTTTGTTGTAGGCCTGTATTACTTCAATGGCTTGTTGCACCAGAAGCAAAGGGCTGCTTAGTATGCGCAAAACAAAAGGATAGACCGAATCACTGGGCTGGACTGGATTCTACTAGAGTTCACTAAATGGAAGCACTGCAAAGGAAACTAGAATTCCGTATTATGTAGCCGCCACGGTTAACTCTGGGATAGGGGCCACGGTAGCTACCGCTACAGTGTGTAGTAAGTGGGCCATTATCATTTTTCTTATTGTGGGACATTTCCAGTGGACCAGATCAGATTGTTTGGTGGGCCGGACCTGGCCCGCGGGCCGCCATTTGCAGGGCCCTGGCATACAGTACCAAGAGAACAATGGATTAATACAATAATGCATGTTTGTGTAAGCCCTCAGTTGTACAGGAGTCAAACATTTGTTTATTTCCAATTTCCAAATTACTTACGCCTTTAAATTATTTATATAAAACAGGTGAAAAAATCTCTATATTTATTGAATATTAAAACAGAAGTATTTCATACAAATATTGTGCAAGTTTTCAAAAGTAATCCTGTTTTTTTTTTATTTGCTTCTTTAAAATGTGTTAAATGTGTTAAAACGACCTGCTGAAATGAAACTCCTCTACTTTGAGTGGTGCTGCACTCGATAACACAGCTCCAGCTCGCGGGACGTCCCGCTCTACGTGCCCAACATGATCCTGGGTACTAGTGAGAGTCTTGTCCCGAGCACCTCTGCCTCAGCACAGATACGCACAGAAAGGTCACATACTGCGGGCCTGCCCCTCGCTGACGCTCACGACTAAAATAGTGTCATAAAGCCATCCATCAAACAAGTAGGTCGAAGGGCACGATGAGCCGGCAGCCAAGGAAAACTACTGAGATAAAAGTGAACATCCCAGAATACTTCAGAATTCACACTCTGGAGAGTAAATTATAAGTCTGAAGCAGCCGATGGGATCAGGTTTATAAAGGTCATCAAGAAATCAGGCATGTGTCTTAAAACAGCAGGTTCTTCCCAGTATGTACGTGAAAAGTCTAACTGTTTCTAACTGTGATAAAAAACGTTATTTCACTCATGGTTAGTGGTTGCATTCGTTTATGCTTTTCAACTAGAGAAACTATCCAAATGTCCCTGATCAAAAGTTTACATATTGTGCATCTTGAAACAAATATCATTTTTTCAAAGAGTCCAATTTGTTTCCAATTTTTCTTTGCTCCTGAACTATTTTCCTGGCAGTTTGTTGAAGGTCATGTAAACGTTAGATCAGGGACATTTGAGTAGTTTCTGTTTCATTATGATTTCAAAAGAGTAAACTTGTTTGGTGTTGAGAAGTTAGAGAACATTCCGCCTCTCATTTAAAGAGGTTTCGTCAGCAACAAAAGCTTTTAGCATCAGGCTGGACTATACAGTATGATAAACTAACCCAGTACAGAAAACGGCCTTTGGATTTGTTGGAAAATCCCTGCACAACTGAGACTCACAAACACACACACACACGATAGAAACTGACACTTGGAAATCCTCCAATATTAAGGCGAGACACTGCAGGTAAATAGAGGAAAAAGTCATTTAGAGATATATTACATGAACATTTTGCTGCATGATACTGACAGAAATATAACAATACGTTTTCTATCATTGTATGCTTTCATATAAAATGTGGCGAAAAAAATGTGTGTGATGAGTTTAGACTGATGCAGAGGGACAAAGTGGGTGTATAAGGCTTGTTCGTGCCATATGCAGTCAGCCTTCTGAACAAGTCTAAGCAGCACACGCACATCCAAAATCTAAACTAGTGTGAAAAAGTAACTTAAGCAGAAGAAAATGGACAAATAACACAACTGATGGCGCTCACCAATTTATTGATTCACCAGAGTGATGTTTTATCTTTGTTGTTTGTTGTTGTCATCTGCAGTGATTTGTTGTGATTGTGGTGGTGAGGCAAAGACAAATTTCCTCTGAGGTGGACAGTACAGTTAAGGCTTAAGTACAGCCAAGTTTAAAAACTCAAATCATTAATTATTGAAATATCCCTCTGAAAATGCCTTCAAAATATTAGTACAGGACTGTTTGTACGAGCTAAATGCAGATGTTGCTAGAGTGTAATAAAAACCTCATATCAAGAAAAGAAGTGTTAAAATGTTGTCTGCACATGCTCATGTATCCTCACTGTCAAGAGTGTGGAAATATGAAGATTACAGCGTCTTGTTAGGTGCGTCATGTGGACCAAGCAGGTATATTTGTGAATGGATACGCGTGGGAAACACAGCGGAGCACGGTGAGTTCCTGATAAAGTCAGATGCACAACTCCACAAAAGGTTAAAAAATGAGCATCGTAAAGGGTGAGTTTGGTTTATTTTTTTGGCATTAAAACTAAGATGTTAAGACACAAAGCTAGACAAAAATTGCATGAAAAATCGATATTTTCCCGGCTTCAAGATCTTATTGTTTAAACCAAGCTTTTAAGTTTGCACTAATCTCACGTCAACGACAAAGTCAAGGTTCGCCGCTTTGGTCCGCGTGGGTTCAGCCTGAGAAAGTCTCCTCACACAAAGGGCTGACACGTCTCTATCCGTAACCGATCTGCGCTCTAAACCCAAAATCAAATGAAAACCAAACAATCACTGCGTCTTCCCATGCTCCCCTTCGCTCCGCTGTCACCCCGCAAGACAATGACCAACCTATTAGAGCCGATCATCGACCATAAATATCAAACAATCGCCACGGCCCAGATGGGGAGGATTATGTCGCCTTAAAAGTCATTAACATCACATCCTCTTCTTAAGCTTCCCTATTCCCCCTCTCAGCTGTATTGTAATGCCACGCAGCGGATCACTTTCCCTTATTAAACTCACTGTTTGACAATGAGCTTATTGAATGCCTTTGTCTCGGCGTGCCAGCTCAGATGCATGGGTAAAACTTCACAGCAAGATTTAGGAGCAGACATTATAGAAAGAGGCAGAACATGAGTTAAGTAGGGTGCTTCATAGGTGGTGTTTCCTCGATACTTTGAAGTGAGGACAGTGCTTGTTTCACGCTCAGAAGTCGGGGTGTAACCGGAGAGGGCAGCGTGGCTTAGGGCTCCCCGCCGGAGTTTTGATATCAATTAGATTTGTTGTCACCTGATCCAGCTGTGAACATCTGCAGGGGGATAATGAGGAGGAGGAGGACGGCTTGGAACGTAAGAATCCACAACAGACTGTGAGGATGGGAGGGTTTTCAAACGTGGACAAAATAAGGAGATGCCGTTGTTGTGCTCCTCAACCAGCAGCAGCCAACCTAATCAAAGTGGTTTATAGTACCTGTTGCTTTTCTTCTTTGATGGCACTTTTCCTTACTTTTTGCGCCCCCCTGTGTGATCCTGTCCTAAGAGCTGTTGTGACAAGTACATTTCTCCATTGTGAGATCAATAAAGAACTATCTTATCTCATCTTAAAAACATGGGTAATACATACAAACTTAAACTCATCATGAATCTAAGAGGACCCCCCCAAAATAAAAAAATAAATAAAAAAAGGGATAATATTCACCTTATTCAGGAACTGCAGGTCTGACTTGAGCTAATTTTTGTAACATTTGGAAAAAACCTGGCAAGAGCCAGATAGACATTGTGTAGCACTCGTAGTTGAGTTCTCCACAATATCAATCTGGGACCGCTCCAAACGAATCCGTTCGGAGTTTCGCTGTAGTTGTTTGTTAGATAGCGGCTCTGAGCTGTACATCATAATGTTGTCGAGTGTTTTTTGCGTTTTTTTGTAGCACGAGTTTGCGGGTTGAAGGCACCTTAACCCACACTACCTTATTTTCGAAACAAATGTTTGTTTTGCTCAGGACCACTGGTGGTCCTGGCTCAAACACTTTAGCGGCTCGGGGCAAGATGGATTCTCGTGTTTGTGAAATCACAAATACTGCGAGAATTCAGCTTGCAGGCAAGGTTAGTGCTTTGGTCCTTTAGAGTTAGTTTAGAGAGGATTAGAGTGACAACAAAAAGTGATGATATTGCTAAAAATAATTTTCACCTTTTTCATGTCGTCTTCCACTGAAACTAAACCTGAGCCACCCAAACTTATTTACTTTGAACTTTTTCGGTAGTTTCTTTTTTCATTACCATTTTATTTTCTTCACAAATCCCAGCTCACAGGAAGTGCAATGACAAAGAGGGTGGCACGGTAGGCCGGGTAGCACAGCGATTAGTGCTGCTCGTGGTTCCAGGTTCGATTCCCGGGCCCTCTGTTGAGTTTGCACGTTCTCCCCGTGTCTGCGTAGGTTTCCCCCGGTTACCACTAAAAACATGTACAAAATATCAGGATGAATGAGAGTGTGTTTGTGAGTGCGAATGTGGGACAATTAGGAATTAGCCCATTGCTACAATCCGGAGTGGTGTGTTTACATGCATGTGTCTCATGTGTTTTCATTAACATGCACTGTCCCAACCAAATAAATAATGGACAATACATTATAACATGGGTTAAAGCTCAAAGAAGTTAATCTTGCATAATGTGTCTCCTGTGTTACCCTAGAACAGGGGTGTACTACAGTACTTTAACAAAACAATAATGCAGTGAGCTACTTATGATTCGAATACTGTAATGTAACTATGCGACTTCAGTGGAATCAACCTGTAACCAAGATAGTTATTGCAACACTATTTCATAGACTTGAGTTTTCTCTTTATTCTTGGCTTAAATGTTTGGAGAGTGTGTTCAATGTAAAAAACAATTATATAATAATTATATAATAATTTGTATATAAAAATTTGACTTATCATGCATGTAAAAATGTAGTGTGTAGTATAGAAATGTACCATATGTCCTTTGATGAGCTACTTAGAAAGGGCTGGCGAGCTACTGGTTGGACATCCCTGCTCTACAAACAGGTTAAATTATTCACTAAAAACGGCAAAGAGCTGGGATTGGCCCAAGCAGGAAGTTTGCTCTCATGGGACACAGGCCTAGTCCGTCCCGTAATTAACCTCCTCTATGTGACTGTGCCAACCACTCACAAATGGAGGGCAAACAAACCCAGCGCTGGATCACGTTTCAAAGTCAAGTCTTCAACACCAGCTGGGGAGCAGGGTGCATTGTTTCACATCTCTCTAAATCTAACGCTGTGGCAGAAAACAGGGATGAAGCCAGAGGAATGAGTGAGTTTGAGAAGCTGCAGATGGCCAGAGGTTTAGGCCTGGAGAGTGACAGGGATCTGAGCTGGACCAGCCTGTGCTCTGCATTACAGCGCATACAGACAGCTGATGTGTCTGATGCTATTAGAAAAGGTAGTGGACGCTGGTCAGGCAAAGGCAGAATAAAAGATCATTCATTCAAGTGTCGAAAGCCCCAGCCCACATTCTTTCCTCACCACAAGAAGACATATCATGCTAAATCAATTTTTTTGAGCATTAAGCCATGTTATAACGTTGCGCCCTTGTCAAAAACAGACATGGAGTAGTATTTCACTTCATTCACACAGTTTTCAGTTATCCTGTTCACGGTTGTTTCTTCCTGGTTGACTTCTTCTATGGTTCAGCGCTTCGATCTGTACTTCCCGAGTACAATTGTGCAATTAACTTTTCACAAAAGCAAGCAAAGACTGAACCATGTGCCCTCAGTAGGGCGTAGTGACTTTGGCCGAGACAGTGCAGCTCCCTACTTCACATTTTCCATGTCTTGCGATGTGACTTCAAGATGATTTAACTCTTCAGTGCATGTTGTAGCCCCTTTGCCTCGATCTGGAGGATGTCGCGCAGGTATTGCTCCAAAAAGAGTCACTAACACACACCGGTGACAAGAAGCTTGACTAATGAGGGGCCGGGGCTTTTGCAAAACGTCAATTGCATAATTGTTCAAGGCTAAAACTGTCCTCGACATTTTTAAAGCCTATAATCCAACATTGGATCGGTTCTAAGCCGTTCTGTGCTCAAAGTGTGGACTACCAAGTTGCTAGCCACATTGTTGAATGAAAGAGAAAGTTTATTTTTACTAAATAACTCCCTCTGCTTCCTGCGGAGGGTGATCCAGGCCAAATCCTCACCAGCCCTAGTGCTAGTATTTTAGAGCAACTGTCTAATCCTTACAGAGACATTATTTCAATTTATAAAACATAACATTGTTCAGGCACCATCAAGAATGTGTTAAGCCTGTTTTAATCCTAATAGGCTTTTATATCCACTTTAAAAAGGTGCATTATGTAACTTTTTATGTGAAAAAAAAAAAACAACTTTGACTCTTTCATGGTTTCCAGAAACTTAACAGAAATCCTAAAAACAAAGCATCACAGAGGCTCCCTTGATGGAAAGCAAAGGTGCCATGCTGCTCCCATACAGTCACTGGGCCACGAAAAGGTCAAATACGCACTAATACCAAGCTCTTTTTTCCACATAAAAAGGTTTTTTTTTTAAGTTGCGTAATGTGCCTTTAACTTCAAACCAAACAGCCAGATGCTGTGCTCTACATAAGAACACAGTTTAACACAGACAAGGGGCTGATCCGCATCTTCCAAAATGATCCCTAATGTACAATCTGCTTTAGTGTAATCTACTGATACAGCTTTATTTCTGGGCACTCTGGGCCCCACCCTTGACCTTGGCACTCCTGTGTCACCGACCCCTGACCTCACTATTCTGCCCTCTGATCTCTTCACCCATAGCTGAGTTAAATATACATTCTCCTCCGATCCCTTAAGCTCAGGACCAAGACGCTCTCATCCCCTTGATAATAACAAACCTGTTGACACGTCCAACTGAACCCCTAAAGATGTTGTTTCCTGTTCTTTTAATTGAGATTCAATACAATACTCAACCACTCAAACCATTTGGTATTACCCTGAGCCTCAGGTGCTGCATCATTCTAAGATATAATAGTCCAATACCTCAGCTACTCCTGATCAAACCTCAATATTTGGGAAAGGTGCCCAGAGCTTCCTAATAAAGAAATTAAATCCAGAAGTTATTAGGTTTAATGATCAACAATTGACACAAAATATCTGCAGGTACTGTCGTATTTTCCAGACTATAAGTCACACTTTCTCTTATAGTTTAGCTGGTCCTGCGACTTATACTCCGGTTATGTTAACATACCAGACACCTATTCAGTTTGTTGTTTATGCTTTTTGAAGCTGAATAACCATCAGAGTGCTACGTTAGCATACCACCTATTCAGCCTGTTGCTCTCTATTCTATTGTTATTATTATAACTTGCCTTTGAAGATGAAATTCCTGTTCTTGGTCTTGGATTTTGTAAAATAAATTTTCCCCAAAAAGTGCAACTTACACTCCAGTGCGACTTATATATGTGTTTTTCTTCTCCGTTATGCATTTTTTGGCTGGTGCAACTTATACTCCGGAGCAGAGGTTACATTAACTGAAAATTCTCTGTCAATGACTGAATATTTTGAGTTTTGACAGAAAATTTTGAAGGCTGTCTTTCATTTTGAAGGATTGAAAATCAAGCCATCGTCATCTTTTGAAAGTTTTATACACGTTTTAACACACACAATATATATTGCTCACAAATTATATTTAGATTTGCATCCATTTATCCTATAATCTGTGTTTTCTTACATGTATAATACTAGGTATATAATGAGAAGTTAATTAATGAAGGATAAAAATAGCTTATGACAGATTTTTTACAACCCTGTCTGTCAAAATGACTGAGAAAAATGATCCCTAGCGAAACCACTGCTCCGGAGCGACTTATAGTCCGGAAAATCCTTTATACGGAAAATAGGGAAGCTTGGCCATCGTCCCATATTAAATAAGAGACAATAATGACAAATAAAGTAAAGTATTGAAGTGAAGCGTCCCTAACGTATCCCGCATCCCGTAATGTAGATTAACCACCAAAAGTGTGATCATGAATGGACTATGACTCCAATTGCACTAAACAGCATCTTTAAAACACTGACACATCAGCATTATATTGAGATGTGTATCTTATTGCCGTCATACCAGAGATGCTCACTCCAGTGCCCAGTGCCAGCCTCTGACCTCTGTGTTTATGAGTGGAAAAATAAACGAGCTCCTCAGCTTCAGAAATGTAGCAGCCACTGAAGTGAAACCAGATCTGCCTTTGAACGGTGACACACAGCACTTCGGTGACGCGCCGCATGCTTGGAGTCTGACTGATAAAACTGCCACGGTGTGACTCATCATAATAATATCGAGGTTATGACGGATTGGGTTTCTCAGCTCTGAAGCAGGGTCGTCATCTTTGCTCTTCTACATTCGAGATAATGACGACTGTTCCATATGCACATAGTGAGCGAGGCTACTGTGGGAATCAAAGTTCAGTTCAAGTATGTCAGCGTGAGTCAATGGAAATATACTGTAGTTACTGCTGTTGTATGAAAGGCGCCTGGATACATTAAGGATCGGACATTCAATTCAAATGAACAACAGGCAAGGGGCCACAAACAACAGCGACCGGCGAAACACATC